>JAYMTK010000928.1:0-18547 GCA_036897405.1 Pelargonium myrrhifolium
AAATTTAATCGAGCACACTCACTCGAACGTAAATTTTGATCTAAAACCATCATCATTTTAAGTCATATTCAGATTATGTCGTTCAAACTTGAACACAAAAATCACAACCCGAACCTTACCCTCAAATCCCAAATTGATAGCTCTAACCTACACAACAGTTAAAAGGCAAACCCCTGATCCACAATCCACATGGTATAGAGGAGTAAAGCACTCCCTCTATTCCAAATCACTCTTAACTCTTTCTAAAGAATATAAAAGCAAAAACACACACACAAAAAAAAGAGTCAAATTCAGTTCTTTATACCTTTGATTTAATATTTTTTTTAAATTGATTTGTTTTATTAGGTCCCAACATGATTGAATATTAAATACTCTTGGTATCTTATACTCGAGTCTCTATGCCTACATCAAGAGGGTAACATACTAACAACCAGAAAGAGACTGCTCAATTGTCACCATATATATATATATAATATGAATATGGTAGACAAGGTGGAGAGGTGTGTGTTGAATAAGCTGCAATATTGTTGCTTCCTAAATTAATTCATAGCTTTTGAGCTTTAATTTTTAAAATTTTAGGTTATTATGTGCATAACCCAACTAGGTTTATCAATCAATATCAAACTCCCCACATTTTTAATGCAAGATACTACAACATTTTCCCTTCCGTACATAGGTGTAACTAGAACCGACAATTTAGATTTTGAATCAAATCTTTCTGATTTTTGGTTGAGAATACCTAACCCAACCTACAAGAAATGAATTGCGGGTTTGCCCAACCCAACCCGCAATGTCTCAATGACAAATTGAGTCGAGCTGAAAATTAATTGTACAAATGTGGATTAGACTTCGGATACACACAAGTTCGGATCAAAATTATCTAACTCGGATTGTAACAAACCACAGTAGCAAAGATGGCTAAACCAGCAATGATATTCTGTTAACCTTTACTAAAACATAAAAGATTAAGCTAAAGACTAATGACCCAACTGAGCCTATTAAAATCTGAGCTCAAACTGAAAAGTCTCACCAATAATTTGTCTGACCCTAGAGCAATTTATTAAAATTTTAAATCAATGATTATCCATCAAAACTAGAGCTGCCAAATTGGACACCAATCCGTGGGCATCTGATTTTTTTTAGTTCGGGTCACAAAAAATGGACCCGGGGAAATTTTTGGTCAGTTTCGGATTGTCCTTGGCTAAAATACGGGTCAGGCAAACCCGTACAGCACCGGGTATTTGCGCGTAAAACTTGAACCCACACTCCTTTAATGTCGGATTCAGGTTAATTATTTTCAACCTGAACATGAAAAAACCGATCCAAAATCCGAATTGTCACGTCCATCAATACCCAAATGACAGTTATTAGGATATGGGATTATTGGGTTGTGCATAACAGAGAATTGCACATGTGCTGTCCAAATACTCTTTGAACCAAAAGTAAAACCATGAACTGATCTATCTATATCTTATATTGGTGGAATCTATATTTTTCATAGGGCAAAGATTGCTTAGGAATCAAGTTACTATAGAAGAAGACTCTACTATGACACACAAGTGTGATGCAAAGTGAAACATTTCTGAATATGAAACCCTAACTTAACTTTATTAAAATTCAAATAATAGGTGAGGGAGAGACCAAACCTGGAGAGGAGGACCAAAAGAAGTAGCCAATCCTTGAGCTCAAAGCTTCAATAATACCAAACTCTCTGCCAACCTTGTCTTATAAGCAAAGTGCTCACCAATCATTTTCTCACTCTTTTGCTGCTTATCAAGGAACTTCACGGCCTAGCATTTTGAGTTTCCCCGACTTGCGCCATGGGTTCGTTCCATTCTCCTATCGGTATGCAAAAAAGCTCAGTGTTGCTGGAAACATCGTGCGGGTATTTACTTCAAGAATTGCAGGTAAGAGGAGTAAATTGTGTAAGAGTTTGTGGACGTACCGGGTTGGATAGTTTCTGATTTTGTTTCTTGTGATTGAACAGATGATCTGGGATGAAGTTGGAGAAGATCAGTTCGAGCGAGAGAAGGTTCTGCTGGATTTGGAACAGGATTGTCTGGAAGTTTATAGGAGAAAAGTCGATAGTGCCAACAACTCAAGAGCTCGCTTGCATCAGGAGTTGGCTGATTCCGAGGCTGAATTCACTCATCTGCTTTTGTCCCTTGGCGAACGATCTCTCCCAGGACGGGTACTATCACTCAAGACTTCACAACAACAGTAAAAGCATAAATTAGTGTGCATGTAGTGTAAAACCCGAAGACTAGTGTTTAAGTCAATAGCATGTAAAAGTTCAATTCTAAGCAGTTTTCATAATTTCATTTACCTGAATTGTGCTGCTCTATATTGTCTGAACAGCCGGAAAAAATGGCGGGAACGCTGAAGGAGCAGCTAGATTCGATCACTCCAGCTTTGAGGGAGATGCGGCTGAGGAAAGAGGAGAGGGTGAGCCAGTTCCGAGCTGTGCAAGGGCAAATTCAGAAAATTTCTGCACAAATAGCAGGTCAGTGCGAGTACGATGGGTCAGTATCGAATGTCATAGTAAAAGAGAACGATCTTTCGTTAAAGAAACTCGAGGAGTACCAAGCTGAGCTACAAAGGCTCCATAATGAGAAGGTAAATGCAACAACTAATCAAGAGATTACTTTGCAGAGTACAAAATTCATCAACTAAGGAGTTTATGTTTTTGTTATTTTAATTTGAAGAATGACAGACTCCGGAGAGTGGAAAATTATATAAACGCAGTTTGCTATCTCTCTGCAATACTGGGAATGGATTCCTCCATGATCATCACTAAGGTTCATCCGAGCCTAAACGAATTGTATGGAATATCAAAAAACATAAGCGATACTATTCTGAGTAAGCTCAACAGCACCGTGGAGTCTCTTGAAGAAGAAAAACAAAACCGGCTTGAGAAGGTGAGACTTGTTTCCTCTGCTAGGATCCTGCACATTGGCTGCACCAAAACATATCTAATTAGTATCCGTCTCAGTAATTTGGAATCACGAATTCACTAGTAACTCGAAACACAAAAATTATTTCAAGTCAAACACATGCACATAAATTCAATGACATTTTGCTTCCATTTGATTTTATAAACAATATTAATATACTGTGGTATTTTCAGCTTCACAGTCTCGGGAAAGCATTGACAAACTTGTGGAACCTTATGGATACACCCAACGAAGATCGTCAAATGTTTTCCCATGTTACCAAACTGTTATCAGTTTCATCAGTAGAAGCATCAGATCCCGGAAGCCTTACCATTAATACAATCCAGCAGGTTAGCATTTACAACCCATGACACATAAAAGTATCGGAACCACTGAAATAACAGTCTTTTTATTGTTTCTAGGCCGAGGCTGAAGTCAAGAGATTGGATCAATTAAAAGCGAGCAAGATGAAAGAGCTTTTCATCAAGAAACAAACTGAGCTGGAAGAGATATGCAATAGATCGCACATGGAGAATCCCTCGCAATCAGATATGGATGAAATTATAAATCTTATCAGCTCAGGTGAGACTCACTATGTTAATAATATTAAGATTTGAAAATGTTGCATTCTTTAAACTAAAGTGGCTCACGAACTCACTCAAATGTACAAAAAGGGGAGATTGATCATGCCGATCTCCTCTCAAGTATGGATGAACAGATATCAAGAGCAAAAGAAGAAGCGTCTAGCAGGAAGGTTATAATGGAGAAGGTGGAAAAATGGATCTTAGCGCGTAATGAGGAACGCTGGTTGGAAGAATATAGCAGGGTGAGTTTCATATACTGTTATATATATATATATATATATATAGTTATACAACTAATTTACTCACTGTAATCTTCCCTTTATCCTTTTTCAGGATGAAAATAGATATTCAGTAAGCAGAGGTGCTCACAAAAACCTGAAACGAGCCGAACAAGCTCGAGTATCAGTAAACAAAATTCCAGGTAAAAAGGAGAGTTGTAGTATTTAAACACAGCAGAAAATAGAACCAAGTTCCTCAAACACTAGACTGAATTGACTTAAATATATCTTTCTACAAAATTGCATCAATAGTTACGTGGAGACACTATGAATAACACAAAAATAGCCGAATGCATGTGGATGAGCAGGCAACTATCTTCCAAATAGACAAAGTCAGTGAATTAGAAGTAATGATTTTATCAAAGAAAGCCTTAACATCCTACACCAAAGCAGAGCATCTAAATAACTTTGTTCAATATCACTTGTGTGGGCGTGCATGTATGTGGCCCAAATGCATATTGTGCTTGAAAGCTACAGAAAAAAATAGAGAAATGTATGCAAAGAAATATTTAGCAAATGACTGTTACATACATTCAGTATGGAGCAAGAAGACTCTGTCCTATAAGCTAGTGAATAGGAAGTAGGATTACTTAGTACTTCCACGGTAGAGTTATGGCTTAAAGCATGTTAACAAGTATCCTGATCTGGCTAAAGAATGAATCCTTTGTAAGAATAAGGTCTAAGGCTCAGTCTTAAACCTCTTCACCTTGATGAAGGCTCAGCTCTTCCTATTGTATTTGTTCTTGTCACTTGTCCCTAGCAACCTTGCTAGTTGCTACTCAAATAGGTGCATTCAACCAATTCACCTGTGTATATATGTCTGGTTGATTTCACACAATGGTTTCTTTGCAGCTCTGGTAGATATGCTAATGACAAAGACTAAGAGATGGGAAGACGAAAGAAAAAAAGTTTTCTTATATGATGAGGTGAGTGATATGATATTGACTCTGACTATCGCTACACCTTTTATCAGTAGATTTTTTTTCCTTCTACTGTAGTGCACTATGTGAAACATCTGCTGAAACTTTAAAGGAAACATCGTAAACCCAGAAGGAAAAAGTTTAGAGTTTCCAGCACAGTAAAATAAAGCTGGCACCTTCTATTGGAATTTACGTGTTTTAATCAAATTAAGTTTTGTCGCAACAATTCAGTCTCTAAGTCATAGAAAGAAGACAGTACTCAGAGGTTAAGTCATAGTCTCTAAGTCAAATGATGGAACTCCCAACTTACAATTCCAGTAAGGTTAAATAATGTGTCTGCAATAAGTCTCGGTATATTGTCTATGTGTAATTTTACAAAAATACTATTATGGATTCCGTCCCTTGGTAAACTAGTTCTAATAAAAAATTAATTGATTCTGCGATTTAGGTGCCTCTCCTGGCTATGCTGGAGGAATATAACTTGTCAAGGCAGGAAAAGGAAGAGGAGAAGCAAAGACAAAGGGTTAGTAATACTTAACAAACAGAGACAAATTCAATTCATGCATATATTATGCTGTTTTTATATCTAGTTTAAGATCTGGTCAATATGCAACAGAATGAGTATACAACTCGCAGTGACCTTTACAGCAATACTTACCTATTATCTGATGATGTGGCTTCTATACCACAGGAACAGAAGAAGGTGCAAGGCCAAGTAGTAATTCAGGAAGAAAAGCTGTATGCAAATAGACCAGGCACCAGCAGTAGGCGTCTCTCGGACAGAAGCCTGAATGGGAGTTTAAGCAACGTTTCCCCTGTAAACAGAAGACTTTCTCTGGGTATTCAACAACTAGGATCAAACAGCATTAATTCAGCAAATCAGGGAATAACATTCACAAAGGAAGGAAAGAAGGCACGGGGACAAAAGCTGTATGCTCGAACTGGTATTGCTCCTCACCTTGGAGTTGAAACAGCTTCAGTGATGTCTACATATTCCGGTCCTTTATCGCCTTGAATATGTGAATAATGTGGGGTTATACACATAAGTTTAACAATTGTGAGTAAGTTTATAGAAAAGTGCTGTCCGGAAAACAGAATAGATTCAGTTTTGTGACGTCAATTTGAGTAACCCATTAATTATGTCTTTCCCCTGTACCACAGCCCCATTTCGAAGGTCGGGGGAATTGTGATTGTGAGCGCAAATAAAAGTTCTATAACCTTTAAATTAGTTCTTTGTTGTCAGCTGTATCAAATAAATTGATGTTTATAACAGTTGTTTCACATGAGGAAGCTCACTACTACTAGATGATACGCTCTCCGTCCCAAAATGAGTGTCTTGGATTCTAATTTGAGAAAAATGAAGGAGACATTGATTAATGTACATTTCTTCTTGAATCCTCATGGACATGTGTAGTAACAAACTCAATGAATACTAACTTATTTTAGGGGTACTACTGACAATTCATGCATAATAACTTCCTAAAAAGGAAAGAGGACACTCATTTTGGGACAAAAATGTAAGAGAAACAATACACGCATTTTCGGACGGAGGGAGTAGGTCAAGACATACAATGGTCAGAAGATGATATACTACATACAGGAGCAATGGTTCTCCATGTGACGATATGTACAAAACTATACCAAGAAAAGAATCATATATCTTTTACTATTTGACAATTGACATAAATGCCTGCGATTTCTTATCTTAGGATTCTTACCTCGGTGTTCAGCTCATTTTAATCAACGGACATCAAACAACTACCACAACGGACACCTTCAAGCAAAAACAAACCCTAATTCCCCAACTTCAATCATTCATACAAAAAAAAAAATTCTTCTTTTTTTGAAGGTAAAAAGCTTATGCACAAAAGGAACATGATATTAAGAGGCACCTCATCAATACCAAGTTAAAAACAATGTGCTAGATTAAATAGACTTAAAAACGTATTTAACCAAACTGAGATGACATCTAGCATAGCCTGCATAGGAAACTAAGGATTACAACCATGCTGCAATTTTAGCGCCAAACTAATCCTACCATCATTGTTTATTATTAACCAACCTGAGGTTCCTGACCGTAGTAACAGCTTACGGAGAAAGTGATGGATCACTGCAGATTTTACTTGTTTTTCCTTCCTCATCAAGAACATCATTTAGATGGCAACCATCATCTGTCTTCTTTCCACTAGCCAGAGCTGATGAATTGGACTTCTTTCCGTTTTCTTTTTTAATGTTTGAGAGGACAACAGAAAGGCGGTCTTCAAGTTCTGTTAAACTGAAACACAATATATTAATGTAACCTGCAAGGCTGTAACCAACATTATAATTAAGAGGAAAAAAAATTGAATTCTTATTTTAACTTACATTTTATACTTGCATAGAGCTTCTTTTCGTCTTTTAATGTCTAAATCATTGTCCTCCAACGTCTTGCTTGAACAGTTGGCTGCAAAAGAGGTGAGTTTAAGAATTGGATACATGGCTTAATGAGTACAAAAGGGGAATGATCTACAGCATATCATCAAGGTTTTAATAGATACTACTCTAGTCTACACCACTTGAAAAGGTGTGGAAAACTAGAAATCCACATAACCCGACTTCTAACTGATTTCTAAAGACGTGATTTTAGGAAAATGATAAAACCAACATGGGCTTTGCAAGGGTCTCGTGCATTTTTTAGGACTCATAATTCAGTAAATAAACCCAACATGAAAAATTCTCTAATACTTAGTAATTGCAAACTTTTGAAGTTCTGTTTACTGATCTTTGAGGTCAGTTTACTGAATTTGTACGCCTGAAAAAGCAGAGGACCATCCCGTGCACAAGACTAGTCCTCCCCACCCAACATAACCACATAGTATCAATTTCAACCTATTCTATACTCACCTCAATTGTGTCAAAACATGTATTGCAAACTGAACTCCATGGCTTTACAATCTCTCAATTTATCATGTAAGTCATAAAATGTTGAATAACTTAAAGCAGTGGCATGCTAGTATATGAACTGTATGATTTTTTTTTTAAGGTGGTCAGACATAGGGTTTCAAGTTTCAACTCATAGCACTGACTAAAGTGTAAAATAGAATAGAACACAAGTGTACCATTTACAAGGAATATGAACTAAACACAAACCAGAAAGTAAAACACTTTCGCTTTGCATGAAGTAACTAACATACATGGAAGCTGAACAGGTAGAGTCTCCACCACATTGGTATCTTTTTGCAGAGCAGCTACATGGGAATGCTGCACAATACCCGCATAGATTATGGAAAAGTCAAGGGGGAAAATTACCATTCTAATGTATTTACCAATACACCATCAGTTATTAATTTCAGGTTCAACCTTATCCAATGTTATAAGTTTAAAACAGACTACATAATCCATAATGTAAGTGATGATAAGTTGAGCATCAACAGAAACTATCTTTCATTTCAGTTCAAAGACTTTTAAGAGAAAAGGAAAATGGTTTGTAAAACTGGTTTCTCTCAACAGGTTTTGGGATAAAGACATGAAGAAAGAACATATTATGATAAAAGAACCTTTTAGTATATTATATGCCTAAAGTGCATATACAATAGTACTCAATGCATTGTACAGTTAGATGTATTCGCTATGTATTACCCATGGAACTAGTCTATTATGGAGTATGGCATAGTGTAGATAATAAATACCTTTGCCTTTTCACGCCTCTTTAATATTCTTGAATGGCATTTCTGGACATAGTGCATCAAGTGATAGTGTGAATATCTTGCATATAATTGTTGTTTGACCTTGGGGTTTTCAGATAACCATTTGGATATATCTTTCGATCTGACCACTTGCTCTTTATCCAATGTTTCTAACCAGGCGTGAACTGGTAGCCATTGTTCAGAGCACTTTTGATAAACTTTATGAAGATTGGCTTGATTAGATTCCTTTTCCTGCCACAGATATAACAAAATAACTACTGAAGACAATAAGTGTTTTTTGCCACTGGTTTTTCCAAGTTAACATACAAAAACAATCGCACCAAAATTTCACTAAATCGAAAATGGTATTCTGCTTGAGACTGAGATTCCACCTTATGTAGGATAGGAAAATTCTGTACATGAACCATAGGCACCATGACAGCATTTTTAAATTTTAGTAAAAGCTTGTTCGTATAGAAACAGAGAGTTCAAAGTTGAGTTCATAGACAAAAGACTCAACATTTAGTTCTAAGAGGAACCGCCAAATACATTCTTGCAAGTTGTGAAAACTCGTATCCAAACTATATAATGCTAGGAAATTATTACTAATTTAGAAGCCATAATAGAAATATGGAGGTGATAGTACTACATGCAATATGGCAAGAAACTGGAAGAAGATAAAAAGCATTGTCTGTATGGTGTTTTTTAAATGCAATTTATAGATCAACAGGTTTGAAAATTACATTCTTAATAGAAAATGACACAAATGAATCCAAACAGAAAATGAGAACTGTATCTGGCAATACATTGATATAATGATATAATGAGAATCAATAATGGAAGTAGCAAAGGCAGATTGAAGATTTGATTCAAGCAATTCCAAATTTCCATTTTGTTGATGGACAATATCAACCAATCCAAATCACCATTTGATGAACTGATCATCTCATATTATCCTCAAGTAGACCATTAAAAGAAAAAATGGTCAAGTGTGGTGTAATGGGAAAAAATGCATTTGATGATGGTTTACCATGATATGATAGCAAAAGTTGCTTCCAGTGTCAAATGTTCAAAAATATGTTCTCCCACTCCTGCTCTAATTTCTTTGAATTATTTTTCTGGAGCACATAAAAACTAGAGAGCTCAATGTAACACGAATATCTAGTATATTGACATCTACAGCCAGACAAAAAGATTAGTATGAACGGATATTTCGGTTTCTAGTTTATAAAAAAAATGCATACAGAAGAAAACAATTGACATGTAAGTGAGATTTACCGTGTAGAAAATATCCACAGGCAGCATTACCTTCAATAGCTGTGTAAAATATATTGTGATCTTGCAACTAAGGAAAGTGATTTGGAAGATATCATGCAATCAATGCCTATTATCCTTAACCTGATTTTGCACATAAAACTGAAATCCATGCAATAATTGACCAATTAATCAAATTGAAAAAGTATCTTGACAACTTAAAGAAGGCAATATCATCTCATAAATTAAAATTAATCATGATTTTTTTCACACAAAAATTTAGTTTCCTTCTAAATCCAGGCATGGAAAAAAAATCCAGAGATTTTCAGAAAATCTCAAACAAGCCAGTGAGCAAGTTCATCAATTCAGAATTAATCTTTCCAGATGATTCTAAAACCAGCACAAATGCATAGAGGAGTGAACATGAAAGCAGGATCAGATTTGCAATTAATAATTTATATTCATATAACAGATCAAGTTCAAGATCAAGCTTAGATGCACAATAAAAAGAGCAAAAACAGAAAACACACTAAGTATCGATAACGATCTGCTCCGGAGCGTCCGTTTCCGGTTTCCGAAAGAACTGATCGATCCGTCGAGTACCAGCCGGAGCCGGTTTATCAGCCGCATCACGTGACCGCTTCCGCTCAGCAGCCGGCGGATCCAGAGTCTGAGCTGGCACGGGAAGCGAGTCTAGGAGGAAATCACTGGTCGGCCGGTGCCTCTTAACGGCGATTCTCAGGTGTTCGAGCTTGACGGTCTTCCGCTTCTTCTCAATCGCGACTTCTGCAGATCTCTCGGCCAGGAATCGGAGGAACAGTTCGGTGGAGCAGGACACCAGAAATAGAGCTTCTGAGTTCACCTTGTTGATGTCCTTGTCGAGCTTCATGATTTTCTTGACTCGGCTGTTCGGGAACTCGGGACGGATCGCGTCTGTGTTCTCTTCTTCCGCCATTGATGAATGATTTGATCTTCGGCTGGAGATGGAACTGAGAGAGTGGTTGGGGATGAGGAACGAATTTAGGGTTCTAGATGGCGGGAAATTATTTTTCACTTTTTAGATTGTCGCTTACGTCATTTTTCTTTGGCGCCAACAATTTTTGTTTGACACCCATAAAGATTGTATTAACTATTGAAATGTGACGTTCACAAATACAGGTACAAGCGGATGATCCCCAATACCCCTATATCTGAATCCAGA
This sequence comes from Pelargonium myrrhifolium, assembly GCA_036897405.1. NCBI lineage: Eukaryota > Viridiplantae > Streptophyta > Magnoliopsida > Geraniales > Geraniaceae > Pelargonium > Pelargonium myrrhifolium. The sequence continues at coordinate 10,836 of JAYMTK010000928.1, forward strand.
GAGTGAGGCTACCCAACAGCTCTCCTCTTAGCCCTACAGGACACGAGTAACTTTTCTTCTCTACAAGTCACACTCCAACTCTAATACAGGACACGAGTTGGCGTATGTCATAACCTCTGATGCCTCCAACGCACTCGGGTCCACCGGTACCTAACCCGCACTTACATCCTGCAGCAATGAGGTCTTCCTCGCTTCAGCCCCCATCCACATGTTAGTTCTGTTTGACGTTTGGCACCCCACCGAACCCCTCAAATATGAGCTAAAAGTCTAGGCCTTTGCACAAGCCCCTAGACAATAAACGCCTTGCAATCCTGATCCTCGTGACCTAGTATCCCGCAACCATAGCAGTCGCTAGGTAGTTGTTTATACCTTGTTAATTTTCTTAACGGTCTAATATAATAGTTTGGCCTTCCCATACTAAAATGTCAACTTTGTTAGTAGGGTTTCACTTGCATCATTATATGTACTCTCTCTACTTTATATTTATCCGATGTGGAACTTCTTTTAGTCACCACTCCAACATTCTCTCACCGCGTGTGAGTCTCGCATTTTTTTTTTATCGGTGAGCTCGACACGTGGACAACCGGATTTTTTTTAATCGGCATTCTCCCTCACGTGTAGGTATTTCTTTTCCTTTCACACGTGGACCGCTCAGGCATGTCCACCTGCTAGAGGGCTGAATCGAAACCAGTTCTGATACCATGCTAAATTTCTTAACGGTCTAATATAATAGCCTGGGTTTCGCATACTAAAAGGTCAACCTTGTTAGTAGGGTTTCACTTGCACCATTATATGTACTCTTTCTACTTTATATTTATCCAATGTGGGACTTCTTTTAGTCACCACTCCAACATACTTGAAGTCTACCCGGTACTCTTCCCCACCCACAGTTCTCAACTTCATCTTACTTTTGATAGCTTTCCGAACATCCAAGATCACCCTAACCCGAAAGTAGCACTCCCAACATATTGCATCCCATTTCACAAACCTCCCTAGGCATCTTCCAATCCATTCGCAAATTCTAGCCGACCTAAGGCCCATCGGCACCCCGAATATATAAATCCATAAACATAGGTCACTAATTTCCGCCTTGGCCAATACCTCCCATGGATTGAGCTTTTTGCACAAGAGGGTGTTGTGATTGACAAACTAAGGAGGACCCATTAGGACTTTCAACATGTCCCTTTCATTAGAGAATTCGAATCGGAATCTTCGTTCCCCCTCCACCAATTTGTCATCTACTACTTCCACTACCCGTAGGTTCTCCCCAAATTTCCCGAGGCTTTCCAACTCAGCATGCAACTGGTTCATGGTCACGTTAGTCGGCGACATGAACCTCCTCACCAGTTCTCATTTTCGAGTCTTCCCCTCCCAGTGCCTCCCTCCCCCCCCAGGTTTCTCACCCACAACCCCTCCACCAACCCCAGATCTAAACCTCTAGTCATGTAGACATCAAAAAACACCAACAAGATAATCAAAACATATATGCCGCACCGCCTTCGTTCCAGCAGCACCTCCCCCTGAAGGTCCCTCTCTGCCTTTTTTGCTTGGCGTTGTCGCATCCTGTTATCTGCTTTCGTCCCGCCTGAGGCTCTTCGTAGTACCACCTCGGCTCGAAACCGTTTCAAAATTTTCGGTGGTATATATTTTTTGTGGTCTCGAATTGAACTGCTCTGCTCTCGTCTCCAACGACTGCGAAGAGGCCATAGACTGGCTCATCGGAGTCTCTTGATCGCCATAGTCTTAAACAATAAAGGGACAAAGGAACCCATAAAGTTTTGGCGAGAAGAGAATGCAAAGCGGGTGTGAAAATGGCGAACAACTTCGCAGTGATGAGTTGGATTATATTCAAAATAATGGGAAGTTCAGGGATTCAGATCCTCAAAAGTCCATTAATGACGTGTAAGTAAGCAACATGCTACAACAGTAAACGCGAACCAAATAAAAAAAAAATATGAAAAGTCCAAGCATATGAACAAGTAAAAATTCTAAGCAAGAGCCTAACTTCAAAATTCCAAAAAGTCCGGAGGGTCCAGAACAACCAGGAATTTTATAGATCGTTGGAATGCAGGCCCAAATGGGATGTTGGGCTTGAGCCCAGAAAATTTCGCCGCGGTTCTTCACACACCTCCACAGAGTTAAACGACATGTCGTAAACTAAACGCGTTCATCGACTTCAGTTCAGCATCGCGTTCTCGAGTTCACTACCAGCTCAGCTCAACGTCGGAATCAGAATTTAGATCATCGAGCAACCACAGTTCCATAACCTCGAATCTTCGCCAGATAATGTTCGTTCTCTACAATAATTGCCTGTTTCTTCTTCTTCTTCTTCTTCTTTGTGAGCTTCCAGTTTATGATTGATTTTTTGGTTCAAAAGGAGGGCTTCAATCAATCGTCCACCGACGCCAGATGCAGAGGAAGACGGAAATCAACAGCCAACCCTTCAAGAAATCATCCAAATCAAGGTATTGTTCAGTAACATTATTCATTAGATTAACGTAATTAAATTTATGATTGTTTGATTTTTCTGTTTTGTTGAGCAAAGCAAGCCTGTCTGATTTTTTTTAAAAAAAAATTCATGTGTTTTTTAGATGAGGTTCATAGGTTAATTTTACTCGAATCAGGTGGCTTCAGTTTTTATTTTATTTTATGCATTGGGTATTTTGTGTGGTTGAGGCATATTTACAAACAGTTGTGCTGGAGTGTGGTGAAAAGATAATTGAATTTATAGGCTTTTTTTTTTTTGTTATTAATTTTTAGCTAAGCAAGCTTGTATTGGATGAGTTTTTCAGTTTTATAGGTTAACTTTACTCAAATTAGGTGCCATTGGTTTTGTTTTAGGCTTTTAGCATTGGGTGTTTTGGGTGGTTGAGGCATTTTTACTAACAGTTGGTAGAGAGTGGTGAAGAGATAATTAAGTTTATTGTTTGATTCTTTAGTTTTTGTAGAGCTAAGCAAGCTTGTGATTTTTTTTTTTCTTCATGTGATTTTAGGTGAGCTTTTCAGTTTTCTATTTTAGTTTCACTGAAACTAGGCGCCTTCAGTATTGTTTTCGCTTTGGGAGTTCTGGGTCGTTGAGGCATTTTTACGAGCAGTTGGTGGAGAGTGGTGAAAAGATAATTAAGTTCATTGTTTGACTTTTCAGTTTTGTTTAGCTAAGCAAGCTTTTGATTTCTCAGTTTTGATTAAGTTTATTGTTTGATTTTTCAGTTTTGTTGAGCTAAGCATACTTGTTATTTTATTTCGTTTGATTTTGGATGAGGTTTTCAGTTTTATAGGTTAGTTTTACTCGAATTAGGTGCCTTTAGTTTTGCTTTCGCTTTGGGTGTTTTGGGTCGTTGACGAATTTTTACAAACAGTTGGTGGAGAGTGGTGAAAAAGAACGATTGAAAGAGCTTTTGAGAGAAAGGCTCATAGAATGTGGTTGGAGCGATGAGATGAAGGCTCTATGCAGGTTGTCTCTCACTTCTCACTTAAACTTTTCATTACTAATTGAATCTCTGATGGTGGCTTGGCCATGCTCTTATCAGAATTACAAATTTGCATAATTGTAGAACAACTTCTTTTTTTTTGTATTACATTCCTTACTCGAATCAGTTGTTCGAGTCCCCTAAATTTGCTAGAAGGTAGTTTAAAAAGAAAAACCATCATCCATACGAAGCAAATGCTGTTTCAATCTCTTACCATTGTTTGCGATATGGCATGTTGTTCGAGGCATTTGGAAGTAAATTTAAGTTTGGAGAAAATCTATGTTACATGAGTTGTTAAGATCAACTTGACTATGAAAACCGGAAATAAGAGATTGCATAAATGTAATTTTTTCCAACAAAGATTTTCTTAAAAGGTATCAAGGAGGTGCTGGATTCTAGATCTGATTACATACTCTTTGACATTCACTAATATTCCTAGGTGTGTTTCTTAGCTAATGAAGTTTAAGAGCATTTGGTTTGATGGGAAAGAGGGTTAGTATTTAGTAATAGTAGCTTCTCAAACAACAACGTGTTCAGTTTTAGGATTAATTCTAAGGAATAAATCTAACTAATCTAAATGAATTAAGAATGTATATTGATCTAATACGAGTCATTAACACTTGGACTTTGGATTGAAATCTTTAAATTTTAATAGGTGGAAATCCATTGGAAAAGGGTCAATTTCAAGCCCAAAAGTAGTTAGTTGAACTTGGAGAAGAGAGTCTATTTCTCTCTTAATTCATGATGTCTCACATTGAAGATGATAAACCAAGCGGGTTAATGAAGCCAAATACTTGGGCTGATGGGGGACAATCAATATTATGTACCAGTATTTAGTATCTTCTTTGGTCTGCCCTCAACTTGATACATTTGCTCTATCATATGCAACTCCGACCGAGCCATGCCTATGTGGGGTTTGGCTTGTTTCTACTCCTTTGGCTTGATCACAAGCGCTCTGGAGTGTTTGGCTTTATTAACCCTTAGCTTTTCATCTTTTTTCAAATTTTCAATGTGTGACAACACGATTATGGTAAGAAGATTTTCTTACCATGTTCAAATTTTACCTAATTAAAGTTTTCAATGTCAAATTATTAATGAGTCATAATCGATCAGTAGTCATTATTAATTTACTTAGATTAAGTAGATTAATCACTTAGAATTAAGCCTACAAACCTAACAGGTAATGGATGCTTATAGAAATTTGGGAAGAGTTGGTACCTCTATGTAGGACAGAAGAGATTGTCATAGCGTAAGCAGTTTGTCAAGAGTAGAGTTAATGCTGTTAATTTTTGTACGTAGGATAGAAGAGATAGCCAGTATTGTTGCTGCTCTTAGCTTGATCTGAACCTATTTTGTTCGCATATGCGTACGTGTGTGATTGACAGTCTGATTGTTCCTACTGTTTTGTTCTTAATCAAATCTGTCGTGGTTACTTGATCAAAGCGTTTTTCTCATTATGATAATTGATTTGCATCAAACCTGTTTTTTTTCTTATTAAAATCTTCATTTTACGAAATCTGGTTTGTTTATATTATTTGCAGTACATTGCTCACAGCTAATTTTCAACAATTAGTTCATTAAATATTCAGCTTCAATGCTGGAAGCAGAATGTGTCGGGATGTTATTATCCTTGCAGTAGAATATTTACCCATTCTTCTGTTTATCATATTTGGTTTTCAATACCATGTACTATTTCCCATCTATGGGTCAATCTCGTTATCTATCATATCAAATCATTTAGAGTTCTGCTTGTAGAAATATAGCCCTCTGATTTTGAGTTTCTTCTGGTTAATATGCATTTTAATAGCTGGCTTGTGCTGTCTAGAGCCAGCAATTTGTTTTTCGGGTCGGATTGAAAGTGTCAGGCCCAAACGTGACCCAAAAAGGTGTGCCCCGACCCCAAAATAAGATATGTCCATTTTTTGAGATCCGAACCCACAAATTTCTGTGTACCCGCGGGTTCGGGTCCAAATTGTCAGCTCTAGTACCATCTATAATTTGTACGTTAACATCATTTATGCAATTTCTTCCATATATATGCCTCTTTACATCTTCTAATCTATAATGTCTTCAATTCATTTTGATAGGGCATTTACGAAGAAGAAAGGGAGGAACAATGTCACCGTGGATGACCTTGTACAAGTCATTACTCCCAAAGGCAGAGGTTGGTTCTCTTATATCTATCGATAATGTCATTTACTTGGAATTTTTGTTATGACAAGAAAACTGCCGGGTTTGGGTATGTCCAAAATTCATAGTATTTAGTCAAAATGGTAGGATGCTTGCTTAACTTTAACTTCTGTACAGATAAACAATTCAGTCCATTTTCTAAATGTGATAGGTGTTGACCGTGTTGTTAGGATTAGTAAATGAAGGAGAAAATAAAAGAGCTTGTTGTGTGGTTATGATATAGTACCGAACTAACCGTTCTTAGATATTTCTTTAACTATTTACGCAAAACAGTGCACAGAAGTCTGGCATATTTTTGAAAGTTACATCACTGGATAGGGTGATTCGTTTTTCCCATGTAAATGGAAAAGTACTGTGATTATTAAGAAATTGTCAGGCCTCTCCCAATCAAATCAGACGAAACAAATAAGGGATAGGTTCAGTAAGTTCTTGAACTTTCATTAGTTTCATGTCTACGAGACTACAACTATACCAGGCTATGTGGGCCAGTCTGGAAAACGCATGTATTTTTATCGGGTTACTTTTCGTTAGTCCTAACATGCCTCCTCACTTAGTAGGACGAGTTAGGGCCCATAAAAAGTTGCTAAACAGGAACACGTTAGTTTTTTTGTCCGGCCCATATCGCCATTTATAGATTACAACTGTACAACTTACGTCATTCAATTATTACAAGTATTAACCCAACCCGAACCATGAAAGAAGTTGTCCGTTAGACTAATCAGTGCAATTCGCTTGCTCACTACTCCTTGCACGTTTTGAGAGCTATCACCTCATATTTCGTGTTGGGTTTTTTTGGGATAGGTTTGAAAATACCTATAACCCAATTCGTAAAAAGTGCAAGTTTGTCGTGAAAAATGCATGTGTTGAGGGCAGGTTGCCTGACCTGATCCATGCATCTTCCAATGATAAAACCGTTCCAACCTGATAATAGACCGGACTTGTTCTGTGCAACCCGTCACAACAATGTTGGTCGGTCCAAATTGATAGCTCTACTGCTTATCCCTCTTTTCAAGCTCTTATATTTGCCATCGTCCATTTCAATGCATAATTTGTACTTTTTCTGAGTTGTATTGTTTCGGATGCAGCTTCTATTCCCGATTCAGTGAAAGCCGAGCTGCTGCAGCGAATACGGTCTTTTCTTGCATCTGCTGCTCTTTGAGATTCTATTACATGGCAACAAAATGCAGAGCCTTAAACTTTGTAAAAAGAACATTGTATTTGTGTTTCTTTTATTCTGTATTTGTGTTTCTTTTATTCTACTTTTACTATGTATTAGTGCCATAGAAACTCAAAATCAAAACATAGCAGCAGAAAGTAATATTTTTGTAAACTCTTTTGTTCTAAATTATGTTGTTACATTGTCTTCCATTTTTTGAACTATGGGTCCAAATATTAGGCGATTGAATCATGTTATAGTCATAATTTCATCACAAATCTTGATAATTTGAAATTCAACCTAATTTACTTTTAATCGACTAGTTCACTAGAGCGACTAATTGGTTAAGATACACATCTTCGTTTAGAAGATCATGGATTCAAATTCTATTAACTCTCGCGGGGTAACAAATTCCTGCACTTCTCACGAAAGGTATTGTAGCAAATCTAATGACGGGTTTGTCCTTATTGTTGCTCTAATTGATGATTGAAATAACCATAAGCCATAAATCTTCAATTGGGTTATGATAAACAATAAAATAACAAGGTTGACCCATACTATACATTGGTCGACTGCTGGTTTACATACATGTTTTTATTTTATGTAGTAGACTGTTATAGTTAGTAGATCAACTTATTGTTGTTAGACCTGTATGATATATCAATCGTCCTCATTTTTATCGGTAACGGTTGCATAATCTAAAATGTCAGGCAGAAAAATGATTAGGCCTAATAACTATTAATTGGCCTAGATTTGATATGAGTCAATATTCATATAACACACAAGCTTCTTAACTTTTTTTTATTTTTATATTTAATATATAGAGTAATATGAGCATCAGTTGACTGATATAACTTTATATCAGTTGCACTAATAAGGTGGTGACACCTCATTTA
>JAYMTK010000929.1:0-18547 GCA_036897405.1 Pelargonium myrrhifolium
CGTCCGGTCAAAGGCTTGTGGTCAAGGCTTCCTTGTCCGTTGGGAACTTAGCCCGCGGAGCTTGGGTCCGGGTAGCATCAACACGTTTTGCACATGAATACTCTAAAGTTTTATTTTCAACTTTTAACTACTTTGTACTATGTCGGGGTTCTTTCTTTTTAACGGAATATTCCCTTTTTGATCATGTGTCATGCACATGATCAAAGTTTTTTCAGAAATGTCCATTTCACAAGACCTCTTATGGTCACGGTGGATCTCATTCACCTTGAAGTGTTCAAACTTCTTTTCAAAGAGCATCCTTTCATTTGTGTTTTTGAGAACAAAGCAGTCCTCAAAACGAGTATTTCTGGAAAAAAAATTAGGTCATGTGCATGACACGTGATAAAAAATGAAATATTCCGTTAAAAAATTGAATATTCTGTGATAGAGAGAACCCCCAGCATAGTACATGTTAGTTAAAATTTAAAATAAAACTTTAGCGTTTCATGTGCAAAACATGTAAAGTACAGGAAGTTCATGTGCAATTACCCCTTTGAAACATGGTATGCATTTGTGTATGTGTTCCGATAGCATAAAATAGACTTGATCCATTTTTGATCGGGAGAGGAAAATTAGTACAAGCTCACGCGTTTTAACTGTAGACCTCAAAATTTGATAAAATGTTATGCAACCGCACATCTTTTACGCCGGGTCTTTTTAATCCGACCTAGAGAAAACTTGAAACTCAATTATCGGTGCATAATTATTTGAGTCTAATTGTTGCAGCTCAATTTCACATGTAACTAGCACAAAGACTGTGACCATACCTAAAAAAATGCGTCGAAAAGAGAATCAAAGTGAACGAGCATATGAGAAGATTAGGTAATTCGGGAGGTATCTCGATCCTAGGTCTTTGAGATGTGCAACGTTATTGAGAGGTTTTCTGTAACCACAACATAGTTTAGAGTTGGATTCAAAATAAGTGTTCATTGAAAAAATACATGTAAGATTAGACGACTCCGCGCATTTTATATGAAAAACTCGAACACAACCTAAGACTTGGCTCTACTCTCTAGGACTCTAGTCAAATTTAATATGAACTTGACCTCCAAAATTACAATTCAGGTCATGTAAAATGGACACAATCTCATGTTGGGTCTAGATAAAGTGTTCATTGAGAAAGAATGAAAAAAAAAGTGAGTCGAGTAAGACAAATCTGTACATTTTGCACGAAAAACTCGAATCCAACCCAAGACATGGTCTCTTCATCCACGCGACTTGAGCCGTCAAATCCGACATGAACCTACATGCACTCAAAACACAAACAATTTGTTCTTACGGAATGGACATAAATAATCTCATGTTGGATTCATCGAAAAAATTACGAGTCAGATACGCCAATTCAACACATTTTGCATGGAAAACTCAAACCCGCCCCAATTTCCACACATTTCTGGTTGACTCACCCAACCCAAAACCTGAAAAATAGTATTGCCTACCCGATCGAATCGGGCCAGTTCAAACATGATTGTTTGGATGGTTTGGTCCACCACTCCAAAAGTTACAGATTCAAGTCACATGGAATGGACACATTCTTCGGTAAGTCTAGATTGAGTGTAGTCGAAAAATCACGGGTCTTGCCTCGACAATTCCGCACATTTTGCATGAAATCTCAAACTCAACCCAAAATCTACACTCATTTCGGAGTGCCCCAGGTTGGGCATCTAAATCTGACCCGAAACCCGAATTGCCACATGTACATATGAATAGTATCGCTTATCCAATCGAACCGGACCGGTTCAACCTCAAATGTTTTGGGTGGTTTGGTCCACACCAGATAGAAACCACACCCATCCTCTATCTCCAGCAGATAAGAAAGCAGAGCACAGAGAGAGAAGATAAACAACAGGATAAGAAAAACACACACAACAACAACAACAACAACAACAAAGAAGAGAAAATCTAGGGTTTCGAAATCGGAATTTTCTCGCCGGAGAAGCAAAATGCTCCCGTCGTCTCTCTCCATCTCCTCCTCCTCTTCTCCGATGACGAACCTCCTCGTCTCCACAAATTCATCAACCAAATTGAAATGCTCCTTCCTCAACGCTCCAATTCTCCAATCTCCGCCGAAATCGCACTCCATTCGCCTCCGGCGGCGAGGGAGCACCGTGGTGGCGATGAGCATGGAGGCCGGAGTCGGAGTCATGGGGACGAAGCTCGGGATGATGACCTACTTCGAGCCCGTCGGCGGGAAGGTGGTTCCGGTGACGGTCGTAGGGTTCCGGGAGGGGAATATAGTGACTCAGGTGAAGACTGTTGCGACCGACGGATACGACGCCGTTCAGGTTGGTTACCGGAGGGTTCGGGACCGGAAGCTGACGAAGCCGGAGATGGGGCATCTGGAGAAGTCCGGGGTGATTCCGTTGCGGCATTTGCAGGAGTTCCGGCTTCAGACGGTGGAGGGTTTCGAGACCAACCAGAAGCTTGTGTTTGATGAGCTGTTCAAGGAAGGTGACATGGTTGATGTGTCTGGCACCACCATTGGGAAGGGTTTTCAAGGTATGGAATTGGGGTTTTGTGATGTTTGTTTTGCTTGAATTCCTTGAAACATTGAATGAACTGACATGGAGGAGTTGTTCTAGATTAACAATAGGTGTCGAGTTCGAGGCTTAGGAGATTTAAAACTAGGTAGAGAGAGTTTTGTTACCCCCGTGGTTTTACTCAGCTCGAATGTGGTACCTAATATCGGAATTGGCAATTACAACGAACGATGAACTGACATGGAGTTGTTTTAGCTTAACCATAGGTATCGAGAGGCTTAGGAGATCTAAAACTCGGTAGAGAGAGTTTTGTTGCCGTCGTGGTTTTACTCGGCTCGAATGTAGGTTAGTCGGTGCCTAATGTGGTACCTAATATCGGAATGACAATTATAAGGAACATTGAGCACACGAATGAACTGACATGGAGTTGTTCTAGCTTAACCATAGGTGTCGAGTTCAAGGCTTAGGAGATTTAAAACTAGGTAGAGAGAGTTTTGTTGCCCTCGGGGTTTTACTCAGCTCGAATCTAGATTAGTCGGTGCCTAATGCGTTGGCCTAATATCAAAAATAGAGTTGTTGCAGCTTAATATGATGTCTCAAGTACGAGGCTTGGGAATTTAAAACTCCGAAAGGAAAATTTTGCACTGGCTCAAATCTGTATTAGTCGGCGACTCGGCGCCTAATGTGGTGGTCTGATAGGCTGAATACTGGATTGTAGCAAGAAAGGTACTAGTTTTAGGCGCCACAATCACAGTCACATTAGTTCAAAGAGATGATGGTATGAGAAAAATGGATCCCGGCCATTTTATAACGTGCTAAGAGTGAGTTGAGTCAATAAGAGGATGACACATTGTTACTTATGACCCATACTTGTGTACCAATGCATTTGTTGGCCCAGAGGGCACCACCGGATTTAAGAGAGTGGACGTGTCTTAGCCAATGACTCTTTGGCTGAGGCTTGAGCTAGAACCAAATGCCACATAAAAGAGCTACTACTTTCGATGCACGAGACTCCCACCATTCCGAGTACAATGAAGGTCTTTATAGGATGTTTGCTTTCTTGAATATGTGACCTATGGTTTGAAATTGCATCAAACTGGGCAATTTCAAGTCAATCCTTTTTTAATAACTAATATGGATTAGGATTTGGGTTTGGATTTGGATTTGGACGATCTTGGCTGGTTTCTTGTCCCCGCATTGGAATGTTAATAGTATCCATCATAGCACAACAATAACATTTCAACTTTGTGACCATGAGATTACGGATTCAAATTAGGGAAAAAGTCTTTTTGCAAGGCCGTGTTAAGGTCGGGTACATAATTGGCCTTCCTCATACCTCACAATAGTGGTAGCCTCGGCCCGCGTGCACTTAACAGTCCCCTTTACGACATATAATGACGACTACAAATATACTCTTGATAGGCATATATGTACTATGTGATCATCTATTTACTGTCCAATGCAATGCAGTAGATGGAGCTTTAGTGGTATCAATGTCTTTTGTATAGATAGATATTGCATCATGCTTTGTTGAAAATTTACCTATATGGTGCACAGAATTGCTTCATCATACATTCATAAATTCAAAATCGTGAAAATTTGTCGCATTCCATTTGCAGTGTAGTTCAGAATTTGTTCGCTGTTAATTTTCCGTACTAGACTCTTAACGTGAGTGAAAATAAATTTCTATCATGTTGATAACTTCAGATTCTTCATTGCTCGCTCCTAATACTCTCTCTCTCTCTCTCTCTCATAGGTGGAATCAAGAGGCATCATTTCAAGAGGGGTCCAATGACTCACGGTTCCAAAAGTCACAGAGCTATAGGATCCATTGGTGCCGGAACAACACCTGGTCGTGTTTACCCAGGAAAAAAGATGCCTGGAAGGATGGGAGGAACCAAAAGAAAGATCCGGAAACTCAAGATTGTGAAAATCGACCCTGATCTACGAGTTGTCATGATCAAAGGAGCCCTACCCGGGAAGCCCGGGAATCTTCTTCGCATAACTCCAGCCAAGATCGTAGGGAAAAACATTCCAAAGAGTTAGCTCCTCCTCCGCCTTCTTACATTTTCTTGCTTTTGTTAAGGTATTGTTTCGAGTACTTATATGTTCGTTGCAAACTTGTTTGTATATTTTCTTGTAAGTTCATGATAACCCCATTTTGATTCATCCATCGGCCTAGCGTGTACTATGCAAATCCTCCACTATCGGGATTCGGGTTGTTGTTCATGTTAAGTAAATTTTTTGTATCACTGCAAATTTACAAGAGACCTGCATTTCACTTTCTGAGTACTAGCTTTTAGCATATTTTAGGTGAGTTGATATTTTGGAAGGATTTGGACAAAAACAATACTCTTTTCTAGACATTGTTAGGTGATAGTTAGGGACTCGCATTTCCTGAAAAATAGAGTTGAGAATTCGGGTTTCGACGATTTCCAACCCTACTTAAAACCAATATGGCATGCCAACTTTTGGATCGACTCGAACTTTTCCTTTAAAAATAGGTATTGGATTGGATCGGATTGGAAAAATCCACCAATTTACACTTGTTAACGTTTCTCATATTGAAAAAATGTAACATCTGTCACCACTTGACATACACGTTAAGCACCTAATGGAGGTGGCGCAGTTGGTTAACACAGGTTGCGTGAGTGGAAAGAGGTCTCGGTTTCGATCCCCGCTTAACACATTCACGGGAATATGTGAAATCTTTAACCTGTAAACAAATCTCGAATGGGGATTATTAGTATGTGTGTGGTCAAAAGGCTTAAAGGTGTCAACTGCTAAAGTATGGGTCCGCTCTGAAACCTCATGGTCTAGACCAAAAAAAAAAAAATATACACGTTCCACCTATGAGTTTAAGTTTTTGAGTTGGAGTCAAGTTTAACATGATATCAAAGTTGGTTTTGTTTGGATTTAGTGGCCCGTTTCTGTTACATCGCTTCTTGGTCCACATGCAAGATTGTTTCTAGACCATCTTTGCAAGCAACTTGAACATATTCCCCAATCGGGAAATTCTAATGGCCAACATGGGTCGTGTATCAGGCCTGGAAGAAAGAAAAAACCTCGTGTTTTTATTGGACTACTAGGTCTGCACAAAAAAGATCTGATAAATTTTCAAGTTAGGTCGGACAAATCAACATTAACCCTACATTTTATAGGAAAAATTCAAAATCTGATTGAAAACCCACAACCCGATTTGCCAACTTTATTATGTACATTTTAGTTAGACAACATACAATAACACGAAATACCAACAAATTCACAAATACCCTAACACTTGGTACATAGTAGGGCATGTAGTTGATTTCACTTGGTCCTTCGAAATCTCATATTCGAGTTCCGGTATTTGTACGTTCGCTAATAATAATAAAAGCACTCACAAGTGCAACATGTCCAAGTGTATCAACCACTCATTCATCTAACAAAGTAGACAGACAGAAAAATGAAGTCATAGAACAATTTCAGTTTGAGAGCACAGATTATAAGAAACAATGATGAGAAATCCGCATTAACCAATACATTTTAAGTGCAAAACCCGTAATCAAAACCAACCCAGAATCCGAATCGTCAACTTCACCTGTATGTATTACTCGATATCATACATTCATCTGAAAAAGACGTCGGAAAACTAATAGATACATATCAGCTTAATTCAGTTTGCGAGAAGATTATACGAAACAATGAAGAGCAAAACCAGAAGGAAAGTCCCGAACCCGAACCCATCAGCCTCAGAGCTGAAACTATTACCATGATTCGTCGCAGAAGAAGAAGAAAACGAACCAAGAGAAGGAAAAACCGACGAAGAAGAAAGCAAATGTAAAAGCAACACCAAGAAAACAGGAAGCAACAAAAGCAACAAAGTGGCATTGCCATTGCCACTCTCATCATCTCCTCCAAAATAAAACTGCATAGAACTCTCCACAAAGAACATAACGGTCGGCCAAAATATGAACAACCCTAAACCTCCCACCATCAGCATCGGAACCACCGGCGATGGTCCTCCTCCTCCTCCCTCTCCCATCTCTCGGTTTTCAGTCTCGATCACAACCTACCGATCTTGTTCTCAAGAGACGGGATGGGAGATATAGGAGAGAAAGAGAGGTTTGGGGAAGAAAAGTTTAGGATTGGTTTAGCTATGGAAGATTCTATGATATTAGAAGCAATCTTGGAGGCCAACCACAAAGAAAGAACCTTTTATTTTATGCATATGAGAGAGTGAGTGAGGTTGGTGAGCAAACGGATAGGAACAAGAACAATGTTGAAACAAAAACCAACTTCGATGACTTCAAAGATGGCTCTATGAGAAAAAGAAAGAAAAAAGAGAGAGATTGTGTGCGCATAGTAAGTAGAGATAGGGGTGACATTTCGTGTTCACGGGTCGGAATGAAGTATTCAGTTAGATGGATGAGTTAGATCAACCCAAACTCAAACCATTAGTTTAACGGTTTAAATTATACGGTATGAACAAAACTGGTTTATGAGCGGGTTGACATGGCTAACATGTTTGAATAATCGAGTTCAAAACTATATGATCTGGCCCGACACGCTAAACAAATGGGTTGATATTGATCCGACCCGATATATGGTACCCGTTTAAGTTATATAGGTAATACCCGTTTATGAGCGGATTGACATGGCTAACATGGTTGAATAACCGAGTTCAAAACTACACGACCCGGCCAGACACGCTAAACAAATGGGTTGATATTGATTTGACCAGATATATGGTACCCATTCAATTTATATAGGTAATAGTTTACCCGATATGTTTGACCAACACCCATCAGACCAAGTGGCTTACGACACTTAGATTTTCCTTCAGAGGTCTCAGATTCAAATCTCATCAAATCCATCAGGGGTGTTGGTATTGCTGATAAAAACAAAAAAAAAGTTTACCCGATATGTTTGAAATTTTACATTGTTACCCTTAAATAGGTGGTGTCAATAAACAGATCATACAACCCATTTATTACCCGACGTATTCAACACAAACACGACCCATTTATTAACTGGGGTAGGTTACTCACCGATTAAGCTGAATCCAAACTTACTTAAATTGGTACCGTGTCATGGGTAGTGACCCAAATTGCTAGTCCAAATCACCACGTCAAAGACCAACTCAACTAAAAGTTTTCTTTACGGTTGTCAACAAAATGTGTACAAAAATGTATGTCCCATGATAAATGTATGTATGTGCAAGGTGCAAGGTGCAAGGTGCAAGCAAATGAGCCTTGCCTATGTCATTTCTTTAACTACTACGATGTTAAGTGCTCAAACGCCAAAAATGTGACAAATAATTGGATAAGATCAATACATGAATCAAACCTAAAAGACAAGAGATTTAGTATTTGGGACAAAACATGCCTTAGAAGACAAAAGCTCAAATCCACATTTGAAGATGATATCTATGTGACAATCATGCATAAACCACAATGTATCCACGGTCTAGAGTTGGCAAATCGGATTTCGGGTCGGGCTTTTCGTTTCGGGTTGAAAAGATCTAACCTAAACTCGATTCACAAGAGGTACGGGTTTCGGGTCGGGAATCTGATTGCAGGTTGCCCAACCCAACCCGCACATCCTCCGAGACAAAACGTGCCTCGTACAAAATTTGCAATCGACATTTAACGAGTTTCAACACAATTGCATTTCCTTAAACTCGAACTCAAAATCACATGTTAAACTAGAATTATCCATGTAAGTTGATCGACCCGCTCGGTGGGAACCAATAAGCGCTACCCAATTTAATTCAAGAATTTCTACCCAAACAAGCAAAAACCCGAAAGAGTATAACATGCATATGTGCCACAATGCAATGCAAAAAAGATACATGCAAAGGTAGAGGAAGCAATTTGGACCCGATCTTCATTTTCTGCAGGTTCGGCTAGCATAAAATATACCTGATCAATTTTTGGGTCGGACAAACGAGGACCTATTACACGGAAAACCCGAAATCCACAAGCCGCGCCCCTTTCAAGTTGGATTCGGATTATGCCTTTCCAACCCAAAAACCCGATCCAAAACCTGAATCGCCAGCCCTACAATGGACAAGTACTAAAGAGCTACTTCTGATTCACTCACTATCAGTATGCTCGGCTAGAAAAGAAAATCAATATGAATAATCTATCAGATCTGATATATATAGAACATAGCTTCAGTTCTTAGCTAAGAATGTTTCGGGTAGACACACGGGAACAGAGAGGAGAGGCATGACTTTAGTCAAAAAGAAGAAAGAAGCCGAATGCTGACTTCTACAGTCGTGGATAAATACTTCCTAATCATCTACATGCTGCATATCAGATAATAACACCCTACGATAAGACGGTTCGTAAATATATAGAAGAGAATACACTACCACATAACTATGATTTGCACTTCGGAGAAGAACGCAACCTCGTACCGTACGGGCTCCTACAAAAGGTAGAACACTGTGTTCGGCAAAAAAACATAGGTGATGATGCATGTCTAGCAGCTACACAATCGCCGTCTGATCAGGGTATAGGATTGTACTTGAGATGTTGCTCGTAGAAGTTGATCAACTGGCATCATTAAAGACGGTTAATGAGAGAGTAGAAACAGAGACAATCATAATTCCAACAAATAAGAGTGCTATTCAGTAAAATGGAGTACCCAGTGCACGAGGCCGCCACCATTGTGGAGCCTAAGCAATGTGTACACATCTTTACACAGAGCTGGCCATTTGGACCCGAACCCACGCCGAATTCCGACTTACATTTTTGCAGGTTCGGGTCACTATGGGAAAAGTGTGGGTTAGAGTTAGATCTTTTCAACCCATACCCAATAAAAAAAGCCGACCTAAAATATAAATCATGGCTGTTAGAATCTCAAATTCACCCCCTAAATGGTTGAACCCAAAAAACCATCCCGATACATGAATCATGGTTGTTAGAATGTCATATTCACTACCGAATCTCCTATGGATTAGAATCGGGAGAGAATCACCCGATTCACATATGTTGGGTCATAAGAGGCTAATTGTACCAGATCCGGTCAAATTTTTCTCAACCCATATTGAGGCAAATTCATATTTATTATTTTATTACTTATTAAGTTATTTGTTTTAGTTTAAACTATTTTTTCTTTCTAATAATAAGTTATATATTCATCATATAACTCGTTTAAATTTTTTGAGTGATTTTGCCTACATGTTTCGATTCATAAAGTTTGCATTCCGAATCCCAATTTGAATTGCGATTTAACATCCATGATCTGAATTGTCTGCTCTAGTTTTACCCCTACTTTTGCAGGGAGATTGTTTCCCTAACTCAAACTCAAGAACTTCAGGTCACATGGTAGCAACCTTACATTTTCGTCCAAGGCTCACCCTCAAAAGGACTATTTAGTATCTTATCAGTTAATAACTGAACTACGGCAATCTTGAAGTCAGAAAAAAACAATCGAATAGGGTAATAAGATAAGGACATAAAATTGGAAAAATACCAGAAGTGGATTATTAGCCTTGAGAAACTTGTTATCCACCATTACTTCTTGTCCATCAGATCTACAAAGTAAGCAAACAAAGAGTATGAAATCCACCATCATTTGCTATCAGCGTATGAAACTGTGAGAAACAAGAAATCCACAATATGTGCTCAATCTTTGTTCATTAATGGATAAATCACTTTTGGAACATCTAAATTACCTCAAACAATAGATTTTCAAATTCTACACAAGATTTTTTATTTATCTCATATGATATATTTGACATAAATAAATAAAAAACGATAGATATCTAAAATCTGACTGGAGTAGCCAAAGTTCTTCAAGGTATGGCTTCAGAATGTGTTGAATTGTGAAGGTTTCACGTAGCTGACCATGTAGTTCTTAACTTTGTATTTAAGGGCTTTTTGAGTTGACAAACCAACAAGCAAAGAGTCTCTTTGGGTAAGAAACTCATTTCAATTTGAAGATTTCTAAAGTGAAAAATAGATACAGATTTGTTAACAGTGAACGGCATATTACCTGAAAAATTAGGTACTTCTAACACTACAGACATATAAATCATAATCACTATTCGTCATTTCCTTATTAGTCTTATGTGACCCAAAAATATGATATGCATATACGAAAACCATCAATCGATATAAGAAAGTAAAAGCCAAATTTGTCTGAGGCAAGTATAAGATACTGTAGAAAACAATATATTGAGCTATTTCTCTTGTTCCAAGTATGGTAACAATGTTTATCATTACTACGTTAGTAAACAACTTCTGCTCTTAGGAGATTTTTTTTTTTCCTCGGCACTGCTCCACGGAATCAAAATCTTGTTCATTCATGACAATAGAATTTCCAATCACCCCATAGTTTCTAAGCTCTCATGAGAAACAAAGAAATAATGCATGTTGCAAGCAAAACCGTTCAATTAGAGAAAGTTTGTTTACAATAAATAATTCAATACGTAATCTTTTTGATTTATTAGTTTATGGATATTATTTATTTTAGTTGTGTGCCTTAACAGAGTACATCAGCCAACAGGGCCACCAATTAAATTTGAATAAGAATTATCAGATATATATATCAGTCAAACTATATTATGTAAAGGGAGAGGACTTCGTGAAGAGTTATTTAGATGGCATTTCAATACTCCACCATTGAGCTCGAGTGCAGTTGTTCCCAAACCATAAATTTGGACTTTGTTTATACCCCGGGAAAAAAACTCTAGCCAATTCTGATCCTCTAACTCTAAGTACCTAAGGCCACCTACAATATGTTTTCACAGCTTTACCAAACACTGTCAGCTTTTCTATCAAAAATAACTTCTCAAGAACTATTTTCACAACAAATTTATTTATTTGTTCGGCAACTTTTAAAAGGGTTCAGCAGTACGAAACTGGATGTTACTAGGGACTCTGGGCATAGAAAAATTTAATGCATCATTACTGAATAAAAAGGATTGGAAGTAAAGAGCTAGATGTCAAACCTCATAGCCTTGAAGATCACGGAGACATCCTGAACATTGTTTGCTATTGAAGCTGAATAACTTATTGGCTGGATGATCTGAATGACACCAGACGTATTCTTGTGATTAGAATCATCCCCTGCTATAGCACGCTTTTCACTCTGTAGTTGTTCAAGTGAAGCACCAGAGTCAAATGTAATGTTTGTTGCACAGGAGGCTAAATCTTGCTTAAACCTTTTCACAGAACTAGATTTTCTTCTCTTAGCTCCAGTGCGTCGATTGTTCTGAGCTGGTTCCACACAGTCAACCTGGGAAAGCCTTCTGCTGGGCAAACTACCGTCTGAAATCTTAGTTTCTTGAACATGTATTGCCAGTTTATCCTCGGCTACCTCATTGGTCAAGACTGCTCCTTTAAGTTCACTAAGCTTTGGATCATATTCATTTCCCTCTCTACGTCCATAGTTTTTCTTAGAAACATTTGCAAACCCACCGTTCACATTGAGTGGCCTGGTTGTTTCATGAGCAATGCCATCTCCATCAATATCTCCTACACGGAATGAGCTTACGGATTGAGGAGCCACAAGAGGAACAGCCGGTCCAAAATTGTTGAGTGAAGCAGAGGGTGGAGTTTCATCCGAATTGAAGTCCACACCAGTTACATTATAGGAAGCGGAGGTGGAATGATAATGTTGCTGCTGCTTCTTCTTCGGTAGAGTAAGAGAAGCGGAAGACTTGCGTTTGCGTTTCCGAGAATGTTTTCCTGACGTCAAGCTTCGAAAGCAGAAAGGAAAGGTGATGGATATGAAGAAAAGAAGAAAACAAAATACTACATACCATTATACACAAGTACTTGAAAACTAAGAAAAGAAAATGAAAGTAAATATATAGTATTAGTGTCACAAATTGTGTGCTGTTTTGTTTTGTTTTTTCCAAGGAAACCAAATAACGAACCACAACACACATTTCTCTCAAAGAGGTCGTGAGTTCAAATATCACTGAGTGGGGTGGGGAGGGGTTATGGAAAAAGAGGAGAGTTGCCTGCTATTGCGCAGTTTGGTCCATTGGGCTAACGACCAAGCTATTTCCCAAACAATGTTGGGATCGGCTGCATCTATCCTTTAGCATAACTCTATGGGATTCTCTTCTCGTAATCTCCTCTTTAAGCCAAGTGTTATTGTGGCTTTCCTCACTACTTATTTCCTTGTTAACTTAAGCCTAACCCGCAAAATTAAAATAAGCATTGAATAAAAAAGACAGAAAGGAAAATACATATGTATACCTTTCCTCAAAAGCATCAATAACATCAGAGCAAGATTGCAAGTTCTCCAAGGGCTCCCAAGTATTGGCAGTCTCTGGCCAGCCACGCCTTGAAAAGCAAAGTGAGAGTAAGCTTTAGACAAGATGGTTTTGCCATTGGATGTAAGTTTGTGAGTGCACACACACACTACAAAAACGCAAATACAAATGGTTTTGCAAAGAAGCAAAATTTGAGAACTCAAATTCCAAATTCAATAGTGAATCCAGATCCATAACTATCCATTTGCATTTACAACATCATTCTTGAAGCAAATGTAGAAACAAAAATTCATAATCAACAAAAAAATACATAAAAAGCAAGAAATCGTGAACATAAATTCCAAATGACATAGCAAATCCAAATCCAAACCATAAAAAGCCATTTGCATTGGAAATTTCTCTCTAGAAGCAAATATAGATACACTAATTCATAATCAACAAAAAATATAAAGAAGCAAGAAATTGAAAACTCAAATACCAAATGCCATAGTGAATGCAAAATCAATTTCATAACTATCCCTTTTGCAAATGATTTCTCATTCTTGAAGCAAATATAGAAGCAATAGTTCATAATCAACAAAAACAAAAACATAAAGAAGCAAGAAAATGACAGCTCAAATTCCAAATGCCATAGACCATAGTGAATGCAAATCCAATTCAATAACTAGCCATTTGCCTTTGAATTTTCATTCTCAAAGCAAATATAAACACAATTATCCATTATTAACGAAAACAAAATAAAACAAGAAGATAAAGAAGTAAGAAATCGAGAACTCAAATTCCAAATGCCATAGTGAATCCAAATCCATAACCATGGAACAACTTAATTCCAATAAAGGAGCCCAGCCCAAAAGAATAGTTTGATAGGTGGGAGAACTCAAGGACATAAGACCCCCCTTGATACATGGTATTTATCCAATGTGGTATTCATAACATTGCACCTCCCTTTAAAGCCGACATTTGCGGCAGCCCAATCTAGACGACCTACTCTGGGTGACCCACTCTTGGCCCACACGGATCTATCAAGGTGGCCCCTTCCACTTTGGAAGGCTCTCAATAAAAGCACCACTAGAATAACTTAAGCCCAACAGGAGTGTCCAGGCCCAAAGACTAATCTGATACGTGGTAGAACCCGTGAACTTAAGAATCCCCTTGGTACATGGTATTTATCCAATGTAGGATTCATACTAAACTATCCATTTGCATTTGAATCATCATTCTCAAAGCAAATATAGAAACAATAGTTCATGATAAATAAATAAATAAAAACATAAAGCAAGAAATTGAGAACTGAAAATCCAAATGTCATAGCGAATGCAAATCCAATTCCATAACTAGCTATTTGCATTTGAATTCTCATTATCGAAGCAAATATAGAAATAATTATTCACACTCAACCAAAAAAAACATAAAGAAGCAAGACATAGCGAACTAAAATTCCAAATGCCATAGTGAATGCAAATATAGAAACAAATAATTCATAATCAACAAAAACAAAACAATAAAGAAGCATTGAATAAAAAGAATTCAAATTCCAAATGCCATAGTAAATGCAAATACAGTTCCATAAACAGCCATTTGAATTTGAATTCCCATTCTCAAAGCAAATATAGAAACAATTATTCATAATTAACAACAAACAAAAAACATAAAGATGCAAGAAATCAAAAACTCAAATTCCAAATGCCACAGTGAATTCAAATCCACAACTAGCCATTTGCATTTGAATTATCATTCTTGGAGCACATATAGAAACAATAAGCCATTATCAACAAAAAAAAACATGAAAAACGGAGAACTAAAATTCCAAATGCCATAGTGGATCCAAATCTGATTCCATAACTAGACATTTGCATTTGAATTTCCATCCCATAAGTAACCAGATATAGAAACAATAATTCATAATCAACAAAAACATAAAGAGGAGATACACACCATTTGATGAGATACTGAAGCTGACCCTAACCAAAAACAAAACAAAAATAATCAGAAAATCAGAACAAGCAAAGAAGATGCTACAAAAATCGAAGTTCGAGAGTGAGAGACCTTGCGGATCCTTTTGCGACGAACAGCTTCGATCTCGTAGAAGCCCTCATCGAGCTTGCTCTTCTCTTCCTCCTCCTCCTCCTCCTCTCTTCCATTTCCTCCAAGCTCTCTCTCTCGCACCTCCTCTCGCTCCTCCTCCTCCTCCTGCTGTTCCGCTTCTTCCTCGTCGTCGTCGTCTTCGTATCGCAGAAACTGTAGATTCTGATGATTCTGATGATGAGTATGGCCATGAGACGATTCTTCACAATCGCCATTTCGCAATGAGAGCGACGAAGAAGCGTCTCTTCCTCCTTCTGCGCTCTTCTTCTTCGCTCCTCCCTTCATTTTCTCGCTCCTGTGAGCACAAATTTGATGAACCAGAAGTGAAGTGTTGTTGTTGAGCTTCTTCTTCTGCGATATGATGCTCTGATCTTGAATTCAATTTTCCAGAAACTCAGAATCTGCCATATCCAGAGCTCAGGTTTCTTCGTTTTCTTCTCTTTTCCCGGAAACCCAAACCGAGCAAGAAAATAGTATTAATTTCAGGGTTTATGTGTATTTAATATTTTTTTCTTCAGACATGTTTTTTTTTTTTTTTTTCCTTTCTGAATTTGTAAATGATCCTCTAATTTTTCAAATTATTAGTGTTAGTTATCAGAGCTGACAAATTAGACCCGAATTCGTGGACCCCGAAAATAAACACAAATTTTTGGGTTTAGACAAAATAGCCGGTAAATTGGACTTGAACTCGCGGACACTCCAAATCGAACCCACATTTTTTGGATTCAAGTTGCACAAATAAGACCCGAACATTTTTCAGGTCTGGTTGCGTAGGGCAAGTTTGCACTACAACAAACAAATTGGTGTTTTTGGATCGGGTTGCAGATTTTATATGTAAAATGTGACGAT
Source organism: Pelargonium myrrhifolium (assembly GCA_036897405.1). Lineage (NCBI taxonomy): Eukaryota > Viridiplantae > Streptophyta > Magnoliopsida > Geraniales > Geraniaceae > Pelargonium > Pelargonium myrrhifolium. The sequence goes on from JAYMTK010000929.1 coordinate 15,673, forward strand.
TTGTGGGAGTCTACAGAATTCGATCTGTTACAGACCATACATGGTTCCTATTACAGACCCCACAAACAGCATCAATCGAAAGTAGATCGAAACAATTCCGTCTGAAGGTTCGCAGTACGTAAGAGAAAACTCTCAAGTGTTCATCTTTTCTACCTAATACTTTTCAGACATAGCCTGTACACCCCGTAGGGACCCCACACCGATTGCCCCAACAACCGGCCTTACCCAAAAATAACAGAAACAAAAAAACAACTAGACCAAACACTAAAAAGCATGAAATATAACAACCTAAAATACGAGAAACAAATGACCAAAAATAAAAATAACACCCCCACGAACTATCTTCCCCCCCCCCCCTCCCGCCTACAAGGCACTCCTCGGTCACTCCTCCGGGCCGCTATGCCCCTCCTTGACAGCCTTCGAGCCATTTTTTGGAAGCTCCATATCAGCCTCCTCCGAAACTTCCCCGGACCCGCCTTCTGCATTCCCCAAGGGCCTCCTCTTTTTGGACGGGAAAATGGTAGCCATGGCGTTCCCTGATTCTATCTCTGTTTTCGGATCCACCAGCATATTAGTCCCATCCTCGGCCCCTTCACTTGGACCATCCCAGTCATTTGAGCGCATCCACTTGTTGATCATGGTTCGGGGGGCCCTCCTCACCGGGGCCCTTAGTATTGGGTCGTACGGCCGTTCCTTGATCTCATCCCCCAGCGCATATGCCACCTTACATTCCTGCTCACTGTGACCCATAATACAACAAACGAAACATAAATGTGGTACCTTTTCATACCTGAAATGTACCTCAAGACTCTATCCCCGACCGCACGGATCTTCAACTTACGTTTGAGAGCCTTACAGACATCCAACATTACTTTGACCCGGTTGTACCCTCTTCCTCCCTTCTCATCCCACAGCACAACGGTCCCAATGGCGCACCGAACCCCTCGCAAACTCTAGCTGTCCCAAAGCCGTAAGGGAGCCCTAGGATCTGCAGCCACAATGGAAGACCATTAATCTCCACCTTGGCAGCATCTTCCCCCGGCTTTAGTGCCTAACACAATAGGGTATTATATTTGTATACCCATGGACCGCCAGTCAACACTTTCCTGGCATCCTTCTCATACCGGAATGTGAAGATAAAATGCTGCTCGCCCATGCCTAGCCCCTCATCATCAACCTTTTCCCCCCACCCTCCCTCCATCGCCCGCCAATAAAGGGCCATCTTAGATCCCATTTGGTTGACCTGGATCTCTTCCGGAACAAGGAATCGGCCCACAATCCTCCAACAACTACGCTCCCCTACCTTCCCGATCTCCTCCACCCCCCAGATCACCACCCCTATCGCCTCTTCTTCCTCCAACGACAAACGATTGAGGTCAAGTACCAAATGCGCCGCCATCACCCCACTCACAAGCAAATACAACACACTCACACTCACCCAAACCCCCCTCCCTTAGCCTTCACAGTGCACACGGATGAAGAAGAAATGGAGATGAAAACAAAACAGACTGTGAGCCACACATACACTTCGCCTCCCCCTAAATAACCCCTCCACCGTTGAAGTAGCCAATGAGAGGCAAATGAAATCCCACCCTTATCTTGTGCGCTGCCCCCACCCAACACCTCCGAAACCCTAAATTTCATAGTCGTGAACCCTAGGGAGCCTTTTAAGCCTTCTAAGCCTTCTATCCATATATGAATAGTTAAAAGCATCAACAAAAAGAGTAATCAAAATATTGTGGAATTGTCCATATCCAATCCAAAATTATTCTCGAGAACCAATATTGTCCAAATATCTTAAATTTTGTTGACTTTCGATTTTGACTTTAAATTTAGGACAAAATTTATAATATATAAATAAATTTTTTCATATACAAAATGAATAAGTGTTACATTAAAAGTAAATATGAGTTATCAATTTGGGGCAACTGCCCCCCACTGGTAATTTTTTATTGAAAAGTTTACCTATAATTTACTTCAGTATACCCACATGTGTTGGTGGGTATACCTCGCATTTGTTACTTCAGTATATTTTGTTTGGGCGGTGTACCCACATACATTGGTGGGTATACCTCCCATTTGTTACCTCAGTATATTTTGTCTGGGCGGTGGACCATGTAAATGTGTGAGGTATACCGTCAGACGCAATATACCCACATGTGTAGGTGGGTTTACATACCATGTGTTACTTCATTATCTTGTGTCCGGGCGGTGGACCCTTTAAATGTGTGAGGTATACCGTCAGACGTGGTATACCCAGATGTATAGGATTGTTTACCTCCCATTTGTTATCTTGTTTCTTGTGTCTTGACGGTATATCTTATTGTTTGTTGGGTCTACCACATAATTATATTTTGCATAGTATACGTAACCTACAAATGATAAAATAACTCTCCATTTTAACCTTAAGGGTGTTTTGGTCATTTGATAAAAATGACTATCCTTTTAGACAATTTTATCAAACAATACTGATTTAACTATTTTCTTTAGAAAATAATTAAAGTGCTAAAACTACGCCGTCTTGATCTTCGGGTCCCCAAGTCTTAGATCCTAACTGAAAGCTTGGGCTTTGGCTTGGGCCTAAAACCTTGATGGGCTTTGGTGGGATCCCGAAAAGTATACCGGTTCGCACAAGTAATATAGGACGGTAAAGTCCGAATATCGATCCACAGGTAGTGTTAGGACAACTAGGGCTAGTTTGTACGATTAGTTTGCTAATTTATCTAAAAAGCACTTAAAGAGGGGATTGTAGTTGGTGTGTGTTGTGACAAGCATTCAAAACCATAAACATAAAATAGCAAATGAAATAGATTTTGGAAAATTCAAGCAAGGAAATGGGGGGGATGTGAATGGCATAAAAACATGACTAGGACTT
>JAYMTK010000930.1:0-18542 GCA_036897405.1 Pelargonium myrrhifolium
CTAAAATGGACAACCCTATTGCCAACCCTATTATATTTGTCAAATGTCTATTGAATTCAAATGAATTTTTAAATAATAATAATAAAAACGGCGAGAGCCTAGAGGGAAAAAAGGAAATTAGAGGTGAGTTTGGTTATGGTTAGGGTTTCGAGGAAAAGTGATAGACAAGTAACGGCGGACGACAAAAAAGAAGAAAGGAATATGGGGGTGTTGTGCTGGAATAGCAAAGGGTTGAGGAACAAGCAAGCGGTTCGAGTTCTTTGTGATTTGGTAAGGACGAGAAGCCCAAATGTGGTTTTTGTGATGGAAACCAAAAGCAACGAAGCACAGATGGGTAGAAACCAAATTGGTATGGAAGGATGCTTGGTGGTAGATATCGCGGGAAGAAGCGAGAGCCTAACAATGTTTTGGAGGCAACTGTATATGTTATAGTTGTGAAACTCTTCCAAGAATTATATTGATGTAGAAGTTTCAGAAGAAGGAGGAAATCAATAGAGGTTCACCGAATTTTATGGCAAACAGACAGAAGGTTCTGATGGGAGACGTAGGACTTGCTTAGGTTATTGGCAAACCAATGTCCCGTAACATGGTTTTGTGCGGGAGATTTCAATGACATTATGTTCACATACGAAAAAGATGGAAGTAGAGATCAACCGAATAACCTAATGTTAGGGTTTTGTCAAGCATTGGCTGACCCGGAACTCATGGGCTTGGGTGCGGAGGGTGAACAATTCACGTGGAGGAGGGGGATCCAAGGAAGGTCTGGGGACGCGGGAGAGGCTGGATAGAACTTTTTTCTCTCAGAATTGGGTGACGCATAATGGGGAATGGAAGGTACAAAGCTTGTCTTTTATCTCATCGGACCATAGAACGATCCTGGTAAGTCGTGTCGATATCACTATGATAACGCCACATTGAAGGTTTAGGTACGAAAATGGCTGGTTGACGAAAGTGAAATGTGGATGTCTAATAAGACAGGCTTGGCAGGGTGGATGGCAAGGTTGTATAATGAGACGAGTCTGAAAATGCAAGGTTGCACTACTATCATAGAGGAAGACGACCGGTTTTGGGGTGGATGTGGCTGTGAGCAAGACAAGACAAAGAATGAGTGATAATGATGGGCAGAGGACAAGGATGAGAGCGGATCGGGTCAGGTACCTCCAACTCCTAAAGATGCATGAATAATACTGGGCTGAACGGTCAAAGGTCACTTGGTTAAAATGCGAGGACTTAAATACTCGATATTTCCACAAATTGGCATCAATTAGAAGAAAGAAGAATGAGTTGAGGAAGCTAAAGGATGGGAAAGAAAATTGGAGATGTATAGGGGATGGATTGGAGTTGTTATTACAAGAACACTTTCAAAAAATATCCACTAAAGATGTTGAGGACCAGACCGAGTTCAAAAATAGCATCCCAATGAAGGTTACGGAGGAACACAACGAATGGTTGTTAATGGATTTTATGAGAGAGAAAGTATGCGAAGCGGTAAAAGACATGAACCTGGGTAAATCACTGGGTCTTGATGGGATGGGGGCGGGATTCTACAAGTCAAATTGGGAGTCGATAGGTCCAGAGGTGGAGGAAGCATTTTTAGGGTTTATTCGGGATTATGCCTTCATGGATGGTTTTAACGAAACACATGTGGTATTAATCCCCAAGAAAAGTAAACAGGACGTGGTGGGGGATCTTCGACCAATAGCGCTATATAATGTGTGCTATAAAATTGTTTTGAAGATGTTAAACATATAATGGGGATGTTATTTCAGAGAGTCAGAGTGCGTTTTTGAAGGGTAGGTTGATTACGAACAATGTGTGTATTGCCAATGAGACCATACACTAGATCAACATACAAAGAAAGAAAACTAACAATTGGATATCATTGAAGTTAGACATGGCAAAGGCATATGATCGGGTAGATTGGGAGTACCTTCGTCTAATTATGATCCGACTTGGCTTCGATGTGAGGTGAGTAAAATTAATTATTTTGTGTATTTCTTCTGCCACTTTCTGAATTAACCTTAACGGGGTTTTGCTCCCGGAATATGTCCCGACTAGGGGCCTACAACATGGGGACCCCTTATCGCATTTTCTGTTTCTATTGTGTGCGGAGGGTCTATCTAATAGTTTTAGGTTAATGGAGGAAGAGGTGGGATCACGGGTTGTAGGGTGGCACGAGGAAGTCCGAGAATAAGTCATTTGTTCTTTGCAGATGATGCAATGATTTTTAGTAAAGCAAGGTTGGAGGTTGTGATTAATTTGAGAATGATTTTTTCGAAATATGAAAAGACATCGGAACAGAATGATTAACTACCATAAGTCATCAACGTTTTTCAGCCCATGGACTACTAAGGAGGTACGAGAGCAGGTACGAGCTTGTCTTGGGATTGAGGTAGTTGCTCAGTCCGACAATTATCTAGGGTGGTCCCGATCAATATAGGAAGGAAGAAGGTGGCGGTTTTCGGGTAATTGATGGATAAGGAAAGAGAAAGAATAATAGATTGGGGGAGGAAGTTTTTATCTACAACAAGTAAAAGAGTACTTTTAAAAACAGTGACACAAGATCTCCCTACATATTTGATGAGTGTGTACCTCCAACCAAGAAAAATTAATGAAGAATTGGAAAGTGTGTGGAATGCATATTGGTGGAGGTTGAAAGGAGGAGGTCAGAAATCGATTCATTAGCTTGAATGGAATAAAATGTGTACTAGCAAAGCTATGTGGGGTCTTAACTTTAGGGGTTTGAAGAAGTTCAATGTTGCACTTCTCGAGAAACAGGGATGACGAGTTGGGTGGTCTGAAACAGTAATAGTACCTGAAGAGGGGTGGGGGAGGGGTTCAAGGTTTCGTCCGGGACAGGTGGACTCATCATAGGAGCTAAAGGCAATGGTGTGGGCTGAAACCATGGGTTGGAGTCGTTTAATAGTGGAAGGTGACGTTTCCAGAGTGATTTCAGATATCCTTAAAGTGTTCGAGATGAATAGCGGGTACGACTTAATTATTCAAGATTTTATTAATTTTAGTCGTATATTTGAAAGAGGTAATTTCTCTTGTGTTAGACGGTGTGTGAATATGGTTGCTCATGCGATCTCATGGGGGGCTAGTTCATGGTCAATGTCAGTTTTAGTTAGCACCGGTTTGTCCCTCGGTGGCTAAGCCTTTAATTATAAGTAATATGATTTACCATAAAAATAAAAAATCAAATGAATTTTTATGATATCTTTTATTTTTATTAGTAGCTAATGCACTGGGCTGAAATTGATTGTAAAATCACAAACAGGCCCAATAATGTCTTAAGATTGGAGCTTAGACTTGGAGGATATAAGGATTAAACTTGGGCCATTACATTATCTCTTTTCTTCTCGGCCCAAATAAATATAAACTGGCCCGCCCAACACGATCATATATCATCACGTTGACTATAATGGTATACAGAAGTACAACTGTGCACACGGTAGCAGGGTATCAAAGCCGCTGGTCTGGCGCAATTGCCAGAGGTAAGATGAGAAACAAATCGTTCTGTTTCTGAATCAAAACCCTAAGACAGAACAAGCAGAAGCATAGCAGCTAGAGCTTGAAGAAGAAGAAAAAGCATTTTTAGGGTTTTATATTTGGACCTTCCAGTTGATAGTTTAGGGTTTCGATTCCGCTGCGTCTCCAAATTGCAATTCAATCATGTCGAAGAGGAAATTCGGATTTGAAGGATTTGGCATAAACCGACAGGCAACGTACAACTTCGAGCGATCCCAAGCTCCTCAGCGAATTTACGTTCCTCCTTCCTCCCGCACGCAGAGCCACGATAACTTCGAAGACACCGACCTTGACAACATCGAGTACGAGGACAATGATGGTGCTGCGGACACCGGAAATGAAGGCGGCAATGGAGATAATGGTGGGGGAGATGACGAAATCGACCCTCTCGATGCGTTCATGGAGGGAATTCACCAGGAGATGAAGGCTGCGCCGCCGCCTAAGCCGAAGGAGAAGGCGGAGAAGTACAGGGACGACGAGGACGACGATCCCATGGAGAGTTTCTTGAGGGCGAAGAAGGATGTAGGATTGGCGTTGGCAGCGGATGCGCTGCGAGCAGGTTATGATTCGGATGAGGAGGTTTATGCGGCCGCTAAAGCTGTGGACGCTGGGATGGTGGAGTACGATTCAGATGATAATCCGGTGCTTCTGGACAAGAAGAAGATTGAGCCAATTCCAGCTCTTGATCATAGTTCCATTGACTATGAGCCCTTCAATAAGGAATTTTATGAGGAGAAGGCTTCAATTTCAGGTAAATTATGTTTGATGAAAATTTCATGGCTATATGGAACATGTTTGATTATGCTAGAATGTTGAACCGAAACGCTTGGATTGCCTAGAATGTGATACTGACTGTCTAAATTTGAATTTGGGAGCTACTTGTTAGTTGGCTGCTCAATCATTACATTAAACTATGCCCCATCAGGAGATTCTGAGCATTACCATAAACTATTATATGCCCCATCAGGAATTTCTGGGATTGAACTGAGAACTTAATTAATATAGTCTATATCGGTCCAAAATGCTTGTATGAATGTAATAATCAGGGAGAAGTTGAAACCCACTAGGATGGTTCTCGGTGCATAGTATATTTGATGTCTTCAACAATATACTGAATATAGTTGATGATCTTTACAATGAAATTGTGGGTTTGGTATGTTTTGCCACCCTGACTCTGTTATAAAACTGTGTCTTAAACTTTGTTACATTAATGATTTTTTTTTATTTTTTATTTTTTAAATTATATCTAAAACTCATGATCTGGTCTGTTATTTTCTCAGGGATGTCAGAGCTGGACATTGCTGAATATCGGAAAAGCTTGGCTATCCGTGTTTCAGGATTTGATGTGCCAAGGCCTGTTAAGACATTTGAAGAATGTGGTTTTTCCACCCAACTAATGAATGCTATTTCAAAACAAGGATATGAAAAGCCTACATCAATTCAGTGTCAAGCTTTACCAATAGTGCTTTCGGGTAGAGATATTATTGGTATAGCAAAAACTGGTTCTGGCAAGACTGCTACTTTTGTGCTACCTATGATAGTCCATATTATGGATCAGCCCGAACTTGAAAAAGAAGAAGGGCCTATTGGGGTTATTTGTGCGCCTACTAGAGAACTAGCTCATCAGATATATTTGGAAGCCAAGAAATTTGCCAAGTCTCATGGAATACGTGTCTCTGCTGTCTATGGTGGAATGTCCAAGCTTGATCAATTCAAAGAACTCAAGGCAGGCTGTGAGATAGTTATTGCCACTCCAGGGAGGTTGATTGATATGCTAAAAATGAAGGCCTTGACGATGACAAGAGCAACTTACTTGGTACTCGATGAGGCTGATCGGATGTTTGACCTTGGGTTTGAGCCACAAATAAGGTCTATTGTTGGACAGATCAGGCCAGACCGCCAAACATTACTCTTCTCTGCAACAATGCCCCGCAGAGTTGAAAAGTTAGCTAGGGAGACCCTCAGTGATCCAGTAAGAGTTATAGTTGGGGAGGTGGGAATGGCCAATGAAGATATTACTCAGGTTGTTCAGGTGATTCCTTCTGATGCCGAGAAGATGCCTTGGCTTCTTGAGAGGCTTCCTGGAATGATTGATGAAGGTGACGTTCTTGTGTTCGGTTCAAAAAAAGCCACAGTGGATGAAATTGAATTGCAATTGAGTCAGAGAGGGTTTAAAGTTGCATCACTTCACGGTGACAAGGACCAAGCCTCTCGGATGGATACCCTACAAAAATTTAAAACTGGCGTCTATCACGTACTTATTGCTACTGATGTTGCTGCACGTGGTCTTGATATAAAGTCAATAAAGTCCGTGGTTAATTTTGATATTGCAAGGGATATGGACATGCATGTCCATCGGATTGGTAGAACAGGTCGTGCTGGTGATAAGGATGGGACTGCCTACACTCTTATTACTCAAAAAGAGGCACGGTTTGCCGGCGAATTGATCAACAGTTTGGTAGCTGCTGGCCAAAATGTGCCCACGGAACTCATGGATCTTGCTATGAAGGTAATTTTGCATATCATGCGCTCTTTTAGAAATGCACATCACTATAATTGTTCTGGATGGCAAAATCATATCTTTGGCACTTACCCTGCTAATTTTGTTTCTTGTTATATGTAAATACATTTTTGTTTAAGTCCTTAGATTTTACTCAGAAGTTTCTTAATTATTGAGTGACATTTACCCTTGTAAATCATTAGGATGGGAGATTCAGGTCCAAACGTGATGCAAGAAAAGGAGGTATGATTTGCTGTTTTACATTAACATGTTCAATGTCGTTGGTTCCTTCAGGGGAATATTTAGGTCAAGGAATAAAAGGTCACACATATGACCTAGAGTGTTAGGGTATTACAAATTTTGCCAGGAAACTAGCTTTTTGCTAAAAACTGGCTTCTTTGAACATTTATGTTAATTACTCGATCTTTGCAGGTGGGAAAAAGGGTAAAGGGAGGGGTGGCGGCGGCAGTGGTCGTGGTGTGCGTGGAGTCGATTTTGGTTTGGGTATTGGCTACAATGCAGAAGGTAGTAATGTATCATCTCCGAGTGTTCCAAGTCGTTCTGCTGCTGTTAATTCTCTTAAAACAGGAATGATGACACAATTCAAGAGTAGTTTCGTTGCTGCCTCATCAACCTCACAGAATCAGGCCTTCAATAATAGTTCAACTACACCTGCCAGCGGCAGACCTGTTTTACGTGGCTTTGTATCTGGTGGCTCAATAGGTGGGGATGTACATACCACTCAGAGAACAAGTTATGCTCCTCCTCCTGGAGGAAATGCAACCGGACAAAATCCTTCTGAGAACGTTACTCGCAAGAACTCAGAAAGGTTCATCAACAAAACTTGCATAAATTTTCAGTGGTATTGTATTATGTTTTGGCATTTGTTTTGTTGCTGATTTAGTTCATTGTTCTTGTTTTTGCAGTTCAAGAGATAGGCCAAGGGAAAGGCGAAGGCCCTCGGGTTGGGACCGATAGTAGTTCTTGAATGTAACTTTTATAACTTGAATGAAAACTTCCATCCTCTTCTCTCGAAACCATCTTGTTTGTATTATTATTTTTGCTCTGTAAGTTTCTTTTTCCTGCTTTTACTTGGCTTCTCGTGTATGATTATTTTTTCCGGTTTCCCTCAAATTTAGTCAAGAGAAAATACATGTGTAGCATATGAATCAACAGGATGAAATATCTTCTGGAACGTTTGTATTGTTTGTTCTATGAAATATTCAATAACTGAGTACGCAGTTCATCTGGCCATATGCTATACCATTAGATATACTTGCAGAGCCTTCATATCTGAACCAATCCACTTTATTATTTCCTCTGTTCAGTAATGTACAAATAGAATGAGAGTATACAGATGTTTGATATCTGAATCAATACACATTAATTTCCTCAAGCCTTTGGGCATTGCACTATTTCTATACTTCTAGCAGCTTCTCGCCGTCTAGTTGCATTAGGGCATATATCCAAACAAGGCTCCTTGAGGGAATTGTCATGTTGAGGTAGTGGAGGAAGGACCCCAAACTTGAACTGCCATACATCACATACGAAGAAACTTTTGTCAAACTCATAGGCCCCAAACCCCATATAATTTTACATACATAAAGTAGGTTTGACTTGAAAATATAAAATTGTAGTTTTGGTGGAGCAGGAAACTGATTCCAATATGCATGCAATGAAAAGGAACTTGAGTACTGGACACAACCAACTTCACTATATATGTTTCCACAGTTCATAGGATCAAAATCCAAAATGTTCTTTAGGACTTCAACTTTAAGATAATGACTACTTGCTAATGCAAGTGTTGGAGAAAGAAGGCATTTAGCGAATGTATGAGATGCTAAAATGCAGTTATTACTGGCAGCATAACGCACTTTCAACGTACCCACGTTTGATTCGTATCCGACATTTGAACACCACTCTTCGGATACGTGTGCCCCATTTTTGTAATAATGTTTTTAAGAGGACATGTATTTTACATATCCCCATTTTTATAATAAAAAAATGAATTGATTTAATGAGAGTTCGACTCTCTAAAATACATTGCCAAGAATGAATCTATGTGACTTGTATGCACTAATATAGAAAATATTTATTATCATTTATTATTATCAAATGTATCATTCGCGTATCGTGTCTGATTTTATGAAAATTGTGTGCCGCTGTATTCATAGTGTCCCGTATCTATGCAACATAGGTTCACATGCAATTTTCAATGGGACTTGAATGTTTAGTTATGATTAGAAAAACTCTCTGAATTACATAAGAACTCAACTCTTATAAACCTTAAATTTAACAACTTTTGTTACTCCTTGTGATCTTTAAACCAAACGGAGGTGTTTACTAGAAAACAAGCAGTTGTGGCAACAAGGCAAGGTGTGAAGTACAATGATCACATGCACACATGACTTGTCGTAAATTCTTTCTTGTCAGATCTTTGTTACTGAAAAAAAAAGGGACTTTCCAAAGAAAGAGGTATCAGGATTCAAGATTACCTGGCAGCTATAATCAGTAAAGTTTGGTTCCATTAGCAAAGGAACCCCCATGTCATCCATGAAGAATTCCTGCGCAAGCAAAGGGCATGCAAATATTAAATACAATACCAGCAAAAATCATGAATCATGAAGTCTATAAAAGTAAGGACACACAAACATAAAATACAAGAACTACCAACAAACAATATGATATATGTTAAAACGCTCATATACACTTGCAACCCTAACCTGTGTTGGAAGTTTACAGGTATTGATGCATATTCCTACACATTTGCTTTCCTCCAAGTACTTGCATCTTTCTACAAATACCTAGAGAACAATAACATTATATATTATTTAAGTAGATGAGCTTGAGGACATAAAGGGCACTTCTATAAGAATAGATATGAAGTGCTCCCTCCGTCCCAAAATATAATTGTTTCACATGAATTAGCAACAATATATCTATAACAAGTTATTATCTCTTAAACTTGTACAATATCAACTAATTTCTCCTTAATTTTTCTCAAAACGGAAAGCAAGACTTATTCTGGGACAGAGGGAGTAACACTTGAATGATTACCCCGCTTTCACATGAAGTTCCATCAGCAAGATCGACAGAATTCACCTTGCATGGACCCATAAGCCATTGACATGTAAGTGCAGTCACCCTTGCTTTTAAAACCAAGTAAACACCTCAGGAATATGCATTAAAGAACAAAAACTAATTCTAAACAACACAAACTCACTCACCAACCATCATAGCAGCTAGTTTTCCTTCTCCTATAGGCGCTATGAGAAGTTTATACAACTCTAGCAGGTATGGAGGAAACAAGGACCTCAATATCCGAACCTGTCATTGCCATAAATGCAAATGCAATTCATTATTCATGTTCCAAACAAATAGCTAAATCGAGGCAATTATGCAAGCGACAAAGCTACAAGCTAGATACATACAGCAGCATCTTTGGTATCGGAATTGGTTGTGCCCTTCATCATTAGACGGTTGGCTACTTCAATCAAACCCTCATACCCAGCCTTACTTGAATCCCATCCAATTTCCTGTTAGCTCTTGTTATTGAAATTTGAAACCACCATAGATTTGATAAATAACAATGACAAGTGACAACAACACAAATCTTCCTAATCGTACCAAAACATAAATTCTCATTCGAGATTGCAAATTGTAACCTGAAATTATTTATAGAATTGAACTGGAACTCACCTGGACCATTTTGTTCCGAAACAAATTGAGGAACAAATCATCGAGTACTCCAGGCTTGTATTCGGTTTTTGAAGTCGAATTCGCAGAAGATCTCAGCTGAAACGCAAACATTTATGGAATTAGAACTGAAATTGAAGTTCGATAATCATAAACAGAACAGTAAATGGAAGAGAGTTGCGGAGAGAATGGTGAAAGAAGGATCAAACCGGTTCAGATTGAAGAGAAGAGCAGGAGACGGAAAAGCTACTGTGGATTCGGCGCAGGTGAGGCTTTCGAAGACGAGACGGAGACGGAGACGGAGACGGAAGAGCTACGGCAAGCAGAGCCAGTGCCTTCATCTCACTAGCGACCACTCGCTACTTTTACTCTGAGGAGATGGTTTTGGTGCGTCTGGATTTATAAACCGATACACGCAAAAGCGAAAACACTGGGAAATGTACGGTATAAGGTAGCCGAACGGTGCGTTCCACTGTTTAGCATTCTTACACTGCCAATTATTATTATTATTATTATTATTATTAGATAAATAAAATCTAAGCCATATATATTGGCTGATATTCTCATTCACTAAATAATGTCTAATAAGGTGATGTCACATTACCGATTAACATTCGTACCCGTTCCAATGAAATCTGGACGCAGAGGACCCGTCAGGATCCATTTCTCTTTATGTCTTGGCTGAAATTTCAAGCGCTCTTATTATTATTAAAAGTGAAAAAATGTTATTTGTCTCAAATTTTGTACAAACTTCTTTGTACAAAAAAAAAAATGTGGCAGCCTATGTGGCAAACATATTTTTCCAATTTTGTGATTTAATATTGATACTACCACTCTCCCATGATTTTTTGGCGCGGAGCCCCTAGTTTATAAGACATATAGTAAACAATTGGCGTATATTAATTCGTCCAAGTCATCATTAAAATATGTGATGTGTCATCACTTATTAACTGACACATCACTTTGTACATGTATTTTTGTACATACAACATTGCTCTTAAAAGAGCATGAGTTTGAGCTAAACAATTAACGGTTGAGAGTTGGCCAACTAACAAATGAAATGGAATTGGACGGTTGTTCCGCACCCATGAACTAATTGAGACAGTTGTATTTGTTAATTCTTGAAGCGAAGTTTCTTCATTAGTTTGGCTGAATCTTGTCCTATAAAAGTTTGGTTGAGATTAATTTCGTTTTTTTTCTCTTTGAAAAAAGTTCCTTATTCTTCTATTTTAAAAAGGGTTTAATGTGTATCAGTTGACTGATATAAAGTTATATCAGTCAACTGATATACATTTTACCCTTTTAAAAATATATATAAGAAACTATTAATTGGTGTTGTACATTTATTTGATATCTTTCTGCTAACTTATTATCGAATGAAAGAAGAGTCTCAATTAATCTATTAATGGTTAAAATTCAATTAAGAAACATAAATAAATTCCGGCGGACATAAATTATTGAAGTGAGTATGATTACAAATTCGTGATGTATCAAACTCTCGTATGATTGATTACGTCTCATCAATAAACTTTATAGCTGAGAATGGTTGATTTTAACAATTACTTTTCTTAAATAAAATTCTTTTCCGCTTAAAAATACTATTGGTTTAAACCTAACCAAAATTCTAGAATTGTGAAGAAAAAAACGGAGGGAGTTTTCACTCATCCAAATTATTATTATTTTGGCCCATATTGAGAGCACATCTCCACGTATTTTGGGTCATTTAAGAACAAAATTGCTGTACATAAAATGGCCAATAATTGAGCAATCCTCCTCAATCACCAAACTAACCCCAAAAAACTTTTGTACAGCTGACTAAAATGCATGTAATTTTACATTATTTGCACTTAGCACATATATTACTAAATTGGATACATGTCCCTCATTCTCAATATAACTTAAGACTTCACATTATCATTTGTATGGACTCTTTCATCATAAATTGAATACAAAATTTCTCACAGGACAAAACTGCACTCCCTCTCTTCATCTTCCACAATGACAAATAATCACAGATGTAGCTACAGGAACAAGATGTACTATTTCACATAAATAAATAAAAAATGAAAAGCAGAAAACAGTTCACATAAACTCTAAATCTCCTTCCTTTTGCTCCATGACAATGGTGGCAAGAGCAAGTCTATATGAAGAAGATCTCAAATTCCTAACCAAGACATATATCTCTTTCCTCCTTTGCTTCACAGGGAATTCATTCCATTGATCCTGCCTAAGACAAGCGAGCAATGTTGCCTCACAAAATGCTTGAGCTCCTGCCTTCTTGCTGTGCACATACGTCAATACGAAATTCAATATCATTCCAAGACAAAATAAAAAAAGAGACTTATTCAAACAAACATAAGCTTGCAGTTGCTATGCAACAAACTTGTGCACTAACCTTCCTCGAACACATCCAGTAGTGACAAAGCCAATCGGCCACCTATGAGCTTCTCTGGCAACAGGGTCCTCTGGTATTTGGAGTTCCCACTTCCCATCGGGTTGTTCTTTGAAATATGATCTTGTTGAAGATTCGGACATTTGAAGTTTGCCGGAGTTGTTTTCTGACCTGCAACATTTGTAGCAGACATTCCATAAAATTTACAGTTTAGGTTTCTTAATTTAATGAGAATAAATTTTACAAGCAAAAACTTGTCAGGATAATGTATCTCATATTGTCAAAATGCAACTAAGATTCTTTCACAATGTCATGCCTTTTTCATGCAACATAACTAAGAGAACTCATTCCACCAACCTTCTATACCACCATCCTTCAATAAAATACATGATCATTTGAAAAAACGAAATGCTTTTCCTAGTTAGAAATCCATCATAATTCAGTTACTACTAAGTAGAAAATATAATGTATTGATGAGAACTATGGATTGTCCAGCAAAGAAATGAGATCATTCTAAAGGTTAAGAAGTTTCGACAATTAAATACCTGGAAGATATATCACTAAGTTGAGGTGCACAAACAACCGCTCCCTCTTCAAAAACACCTTTACTGTGGGCATGGAGAACAACTCGAAGGAAAAATAGCTTGTGGTCATATTTAATTTGAGTAATTCCATGTTGGCTCTGACTAAGCTTGAATGCATCATCCATCAACTTCTCAAAACATATCTTCCTATCTGCTACTCGAGGGAACAAAAGCAAATGAACACCGTTAATTGTATTCAAGTAAGAAGTCAGTGTGGCTGATGTCCTAGCTACATTTACTTCAAACGAATTACTTTGATAATCAATTAATATGATTCCATGATCTCCTCCATCTAACATCGATTTGGTATCCTGGGTTCCACACTGGTCAATGACCATATCTTTGCTACCCACGTTTTCATTAGAAATGTGAGTATTTTTTGCTTCAGTGTGTCCTTTGTCAATAGTAGGCCACACAGTTTGCCATGGGGGTGGAAAGGGAACTCTAAAAGGTCGTACAGCTGGAGGACGGAGTTCTGCTCTTTGATTAGAGGCAGCAGCCTCAGTGGCCATAAAGCATGAGTATGCCTTGCAATCAGGGAAATCCCAAGGAAAATATGGCAACCCAACCTGAAACAAGAAATAATTAATATGGAATGCTTGATAACCTTATTCTCGAGTTGTGCAGTCTTAAGGTGCAGAATTACCTCATAAGCAATCCAATGCTTCTCTCTCAAACCTATTGCACGAGCTCCCCTGGAGATAAGAGGAATCCAGAAGGCTCGGACCCAACTTAAGGGGAGTACAACAGACCATCTGAATGATAACAACAGATAACCATTTATCACTTTGCTCTAACACTTGCATAAAAAAGATCAATTTCTTTGATATTATAGAAAATATTTTTGGATAAAATCTGGTATAAGTAAATATTAGACACAGTCTGATCTATATTGAGGTGAAAATAAGAACAGAGCATTCATTTTGCAAAAAGTACTTCAACATCCACACTCTGATTCTTGGTTGTTCAGTCAATAATGATATTGGAACAGATGAGGAAAATGCGTCGAGAAATAAAAACTAAGCATGAGCTGCTAGAAGAAACAGAGTACTCTGTTACATGTTAAAGATTGATACAAACAAGTAACAACTTCAACTTAAATTCTCAAGGATTGTTCCCAGTTCATGATATCAGATTGTTAGTGGCTGCCATGTGAACTTAGGATTTCTAGATTCTACTAACACCAAAAGGAAGAAAAAATCAAGAGAAAAGGAGTTACCCAAGTACTGATCCTTTTTTGTCATCATTTTTCAAGAGCAGAATAGGGCATGACCTTGCACACTGCCCCTTGCCTGAAACATTCAGCATCCCAGAATTCTGATCAAGGGAAAAGAAATCCACATGCCTTTGATGCTTTTCAGCACAAAGAACATGCTCTTCCACTGGAGGACTTATTACACTTTTGGCATCCCACAAATCTTTGCTATCATAGAGATCACTATTTTCTTCTGGTAATGAGTCAGCATTCTTGTCTAAAATCCCAGATGAAGATGCATGCTCTTTAGCTTCATCTTCTGGTACATCGGTGAGCATACTGATAGAATCTGATTCTAGAACATCCCCAATTCCTTTTGTATGGCATGTGCGAGGATCTTTGACAGTAAGAGATATAATTGCATGAGAAGAAACATGCTTCTCACTTTCAAATATGGATTTCTTAACTTGGTAGTCTCCATTAGCCGTTTTAACAGAACATTCAGAAAATTGACAAAAATCTTCTGAAATACTGCACAACCAGTCAAAAATATTTATTCACCTTTTATATTTTGAATTTGATTCAAAATTATACCACTCAGTAACTTACCCAGGGACATGATGTAATATCTTTTGAAGATGTTGATATGCCTTCAATCCCATTACTTCAAGTTTTGCAATTTGACCTTCAAGCGAGAAACAACTAATTGAAGTGCCCTTCTCATCCATCTGAAAGACAAAAGATAAAGGTAAGATCATTTGATACAAAGTGCTATTTTTCTATTTCATTCTCCTGACTAATTGGCAGACTATGTCAACAGACATATAAACAACCGAGGAAAACATTTCGCAAGACAATGTATCCATATATGTGGTGCATTAGTAAACAAGAATGTATCTTTCCCATAATATTATACAAGTACTACAGGAGGAATACCGTGTCAACTCAACTTTAATGTATAAATTGCACAGATTAACTCAAATCAATATGCTATGCACTCATGAAAAATGAGGAATGTAAGAGTGAGTTATATCTAAAATACATTATTTTCATCACAAGTTATTTTTTTAACGAAATTTCATCATAAGTTATGAGTTAAGTGGTTACAAAGGGTTTGGCGAAACAGAAAAATAACAATTATCAGTAATGGGATCTCAGTCAATATAGTAAAAGCGTATTTTAGGACTTATCATGTGACCTCATATGGGGGTTTTTCAATCTCAATGGAAGAATGAAATAGCAAAACACTGCATGATGACAAAAGAAAGAATGTCTACCTCTTTCTGACAAGCAAACTTAAGACAATCATATCCTTCCTCTATAGCCGAAGCATGTATCCACACCCACACATGGCGAGGTAGAGAACAGGTTTCTATAATATGTTCCTCATTAAATCCATCAACCATACAGTCCTTTGCATCATTAACTTTACTTGTCTTACCCACAGGTCGCCACATATAGGTCACAGGGGCAATGGGTTGAGAAACAGGTGCCCCAACTTGATGAAGCTGCAAGAAAAGGCATTTAGCTATCCAAATTGTTCGGTCATCATGCTTTATATCAAACAATGCAAAAAGGATGAGCTACCATAGCGCTTCCATATGTAAGACCCGAGAGAATGGAATGGGTATCTTCAGACTGTAGAGACAGAGGTGTAACAAGAACCATTTGTAGGATTGACACTAGTGAGTCCTGGATGCATATATCACGATGAATTATGTTAGATTATGGGAACTGCAACAAAATATAAAATCGTTTCACTATTGTTGTATCCACATCATGGACTGAAATATTAGTTCACAAGTTATAAGGAAAGGGAAATGCCTGCCTCTGGACCCTCCAACTGAACAGCCACATGATAGCTTGCATCATGTACAAGCACTCCTTGATTGAACCACTTAAGTAAAGCCCTTGAACCTCTTCCTCTACACAACACAAACACAAATTGTATGTACAAAAAAAGAAGTTAAAATCCAATTACCTGAGAAAGGGAAGAAACACTAATGGATACAAAAACACTCATTTGTATCTAATGGGTACCCAGTGCAAGCTAAAAAACCATAACATAACCATATCCAGAAGCAAATTCAAAGATACTAATAAAGGGAGCAAAACAGGATTCATTACCTTCCTTGCAAGCCCAGAGGAAGATGGAAACCCCAAAGCTTAGTCATTGTAAAGCGTTTGGCATGCCAAACGTGTGTTCTCAGCCGCTTTGTTCCATCGCCTGAAGTACAGAAACCAGCTTCTGGATTCTTTTTAAGTTCACCTCTGCGACGGATGTGACGAGCAACCTTCTTCTCCTTCTTACCCTTCTCCGAATCTGCAACATCAACCACTCCCAATTTCTTTTGTCTCTTTCTACATCTACTACTACTACCACTACTCACAGCTCGATTGTTATACGCAGTGGTTCTTCTCCTTTTGTTTCTTCTAGACCGAAAATCATTGTTCAGCCTATCTGCTATAATTGAGTGAAGAGTCTCGAGTTCAGGAGCTCGAGACTCTGCAAATCTTTGAAGATTAAGGCCTGGCGGAGGTTGAGTTGTCAATCGCTTGCTTCGATTGGTAGTCATCGAAATTTAGCTATTAAAACTTCCTGAAGAATGTAAGCAAAACAAGCATAGTAAAAATCAAAATAACAAAATTATCTTTCAAAAAGATGAGACCCTCTAAATGAAGCTAGATGTTCCACCCAGGCACATAGAGGATTCTCAGCAACAATGCCAATGTTTTAGTTTCTATACTGATTGACATTCTAAAACTTCAAAGATTCAGAAACGAGATAGAGAGAATCAAACACAAAATCAAAATCCAGTCATGTGGATCATACACATTTGAAAACAAAATAATAAACAAGCTCGTCCAAAATATCAAGTCTATCCAAGCATTCAAAACACACAATTTGCCATTAATCAGATCAAGAGATTAAGATGAGAACATAAAGAACAAAAACAAAAAGAGATAGAGAAGGTATTATCACCGGGAACAGAAAATTGAATAAACGGAAACAGAGAGATGCTCAAAAGGAAAGTGCAAACGAATCAAAAGATAGACCTAACGGAGAGGAGAGAGATGGAGATGAGCTAGTTGTCATAGAGAGAAAGGTAAGAGAAAATGAGCGTACCTGTCACTGATTAGAAGGGTTTAGGGTTTTGCTTCCTAGCAGACGAGAGGAACGATAGAAGACAACAACAAAGAAACGGTGCGTTTCAGGGTGCGGGACCTGACACAACCCTTGTCCGAATTTAACCGTTAATTTTGACTGTTAGTGTGAACCCGATCCGATATTCCTTTCCTGATTCAGGTAACAATATTTAGCTGCATCAATCGACACTGAGTTCATGGCATGAGTTATGCATGTATGTCTCTGTCATCCACAGCAATCCATCATCAAAAGCCCATTTCCACAAATCTAAATCAATCTTAATCAGCAAATAACCCAAAAATGATTTAGTTATCGAAATTCTGCATTTGAAAATACTAAAAAGCAATACCATCCATTGAAAGTATATCAAAAAATTACAAATTACCGGCTGTGAAATCTAATGATGAGTATCTTGTTCGTCTTTAAATCTTTGTGAATTGTGAGAGTGTGAGGCTGCCGCTGCCGGGTCTGAAGTTTCTGATAAGAGCCTAATTGTTCAACCAGATTTTATAAGCATAAAATTAACAGAATGGATAAAAGGAGTAACTTTGTGAAGAAGAATGGTGCTGTGCACCTGAGAGGAGAAGAGAAAGATAACAGAGAATGAGCAGAGAGAGTGGAGAGACATGGAATTGGTTTGAAATGTTTACGGTCCTCCACTGCCTTATATATCTGATACAATAACAAACAAAACAACCCTAACATATCAGACCCATAAAGGGGCTAGACAAACTTAAATATTAATTGAAACACCACTAGGCCCACTACTAAAATCCAATAATGAGGCCCAACACATTCAGTTTCAGAGGGAGTGATAGAGGCCGTGGGTGGGTATACTATACAAACAAAACCAAAGTAATTTTTTATTTTTATTTTGAAAAAGCATGCTCTAATTTTTGTTAGCTTTTCGCAAACACTGGTCCTTAGCCCATTCAAGGGTAATCATCTGTGGAAACATCTTTCCCTGCACCAGGGACCCACCAAAACCACAGGAGCAGCAGGCTCTCTCTGCGTTCCATTGTATCTCTTCGAGATTACAACTAAAACCAAAGTAATACAACCCTCAATTTTGTGGGCATCTTCGGATCCCCATCCGATTCACATTTAAAAAGATTGCACCATCCAATTCTAAGCCACCCGTGGGTTCAAATCCAAATTACCAGCTTCTGTAAAACATTAAGGTTATCCTCAATCTGAACACAAGAAATTGATTTTGCTGGATAACTGTAAGTTTTTTGCAATATTTTCTAACTACGGGAACGGAAATTCGACATTTCAATCGCTGGAGTTTCACGTCATGGAATGCAATGTTTTAAAAATCGGACCGGTGAGTGAACCGGTCAGGAGACCGGGTCGACCGGTCCGGGTCAGAAAAATGGTGACATCATCATTATATTAATGATGTCATAAATACAGTATAATTATAAAAATATATATATATATATGTGATGAACTTCTTGCTGAACTTATAAACTTGCTTAACTAAATAACCAACT
>JAYMTK010000931.1:0-18525 GCA_036897405.1 Pelargonium myrrhifolium
GTGTAATGGACGGAAAGATCTTTGGATAGTTTAGGGGTGCTTAAAGTAACAGACCATACTTCAGGGGTGCAATTTGTCGAAACGCATACTTCAGAAGTGATTTGTGTAATTATCCCTTTAAAGAATGTACTTGTTTTCCATGAGTATAAATATATAATTATATACGAAGAAGACGGGTACTCAATGAATTTATATTTCATCAAGAGATTTGTTTAATTATGTTTATGCTTTTGATCTTTATATGTAGACTCCTATACGAAAATTTGCGAAATTATTAAAATTTTGTCACAAAATTTTTTTGTTGACGAATTGTGACATGATTATTTTGTTATTGTTCATGTTTTAACAAATGTTTGTGACAGAAAAGTTCATCACAAGTTTTGAAACAAATCTGTAATTGTGACAAAAAATTTCTCTCACAAATTTTTCGTCACATTTCGTAACTTTTGAGACGATTGTCGTACATTATAAACAATAAAAACAAGTTTTATTTATATAGTAAAACAAATTAGTAAGAGCAGAGATCTCAATATTCAAAATGATATCTTAATTTTAGTTAAATTTTTAACACAATTGCGAGAGAATTGATTAACCTATCATTTTTTGCATAAAAATAACAACTTAAAAGGAGAAAAGAGTAAAATTTTCTACAACAAAAGAGTTGACAGAACTTTTACCAAAGAGTGCTTCAAAAACAGGGGGGGGAAAGCTTTTACCAATGAGTGCAAACAAAATCATATGAAAAATATCAATTCAGGTACAACAAGGACACTTTGATATACTAGCATGTAATGAAAACGAAGATAATTAAACGGTGTTCAATATAATAGAAGACACAAACAACGGTGAAAAATGAGCTGATGTGTGGTCTACGAAATTTATGAAGAAGATAGACATAGTTCAAAAAAAAACATTGATGAATAGCTATGATTATTCTTTTCCCGTATATTTTTATTTTATTTTATTTTATAGGAAATGGAAATTTCATTGCATTAAATCAAGGTGAACATAAGATAAAATCAAATCCGAAACAGACTCTGAATCGAACAAAATCAAATTTGAACCAAACAGTTTCATAAGACCATCGTGGTGAGATCTCGAGTTTGAATTGTCTGAGTAGCTATTTAGTAAATATCAATAACTTTTCATGTTAAGGGAACAAATAGCGCAACTGTTTTGAGAATTTTTTGCAACTAAAAGACTTTTAACCGCAAAGTTTAATATTTTTTTTGCAACAAATTTGGGTCTCCGAAAAATTGTTGTCTTTCTAGTAGTGATTCAAATATATCATATTGTATCATATCAACCCTATCTCATATTTGTCACGTTAAGAAAAAAAAAGTGCAACTATTTTGAATCATTTCACGACTAGAAAAAGATTTTCCACGGCCAACTTTTACAATGTGCAACCTATTTGGGTTGTCGCAAAATGTTGTCTTTTTTGTAATAATTCAATCATTAACCCAATTATTTATATTAACTGGCTGAGTCATGAACGATTTGTGCCGACCAACTCAGCCCATTCGATACCCACGTCACGTTCAAATTCACCATTCAACAAAACACCAAATTTTCAAGCCACACGCACGCACCGTACAAATCGAGTAATCTTTACACACTCGCATCATGACACATATGTGGTAACAAAACATTTAAGGTAAAATCACAGTGCCTTCCACTAACCATAGCATTAGAGACCGTACGTAGGTATAGTTTCATAAATCACAAGAAGCAGTGATGTAATGTACGTGCTCTGTTCCGTGACAGCTATGAGAGATTGTGACTGCGATCACAGCCAGTGAAGAGTCTCATATCACATTTTTTCTATATATATATACACAAACACACTCACAAAAACATCGGAAAACAAGAAGAAAAAAAAACATCATCGGATTCAATAATGGCGGTTGCAGGGAAAGAGAGCTCCCCGAACACAATCAGCTTCGGCGACCGGACAACCTGCGAGCCATGCAACAGAAAGTCGTTCGGACAGAAGTGCAGTCACATTGTGAAGAAGCAGCGGGCCCGGTTCTACATTCTCCGGCGCTGCATAGCCATGCTCTTGTGCTGGCACGAGCATCAGTGACTTTTTGAAAGTTCAGGAAACGTTTCTCAGAGTTTGTTCATGTAGTTTGACTTCTGAGTTTCTTGCTCTGGTGACTTTTTGAAGATTTCAGAAACGTGTCTCTCAAGTTCGTTTCTATAACTACACTACATGTTTATGTAATTTAATTTCTAGGTTTCTTGGATTTGTAGCATGAGTAAATTTTCTTGAGTTTGTTTATGTAGTACATATTGACCTAGTTTAATTTCTAGGTTTCTTGGTTTTGTTTTTATGATCTTTTAATAATTTGCACTATTATTTATTTGTAAAAGCCTGTTTCTTTGCTTTGGCCTATCTTATATCTTTGCTCTGCTTCTGAATAAATATATATTCTCTCTTTCTTTTTCTTTCAATGTCAAATTCTATAATTTTCTAGGAAAAGCTTGAATTTGTTAGAGAGAATCAAATGTGAATTTAAATATTTAATCCATTTCTCATTTTTAGAATGTTCTTGGTGATATTAGTTTTGGCCATTAAATTGGATATTTGGTCTCCTTTACAAATTATTACCTTCACTCATCTCCAAATAAATGTACTTTTTTTTAATGTTTTTTTTTTAAAAAAAATGATCACTTATTCTAAGATAATACAAATATTACATATATATTGGATCTTAGGGCAAAGTAGATATTTTCAAATAAATTCCTCCTACCAGCCAACCAACCTTGTTTTTTCACTATCTTATAATTAGAGCTCACAATTTAGATTTGAATCTATGGACAACAAAAATTTGACCATATTTTGTAGAAAATGAGTGTTTTTTTTAATCAAATAAAACTAATAATAATAATAATAAACTAGAAAATGAGTGTTTTATTCAACTTTTATTTTTTTATTCTCAAAAAGAAATATAATATAAATATTTTCTTGATTATTTCTACAATTTGCCTCTCATGTTCCTAATTGAGTTGTAACAGTCACAGACAACTTACGCAGAAACAAAAACACAAAACAAACCAAGAGCCTTTAAACTTGAAATAAGTAGTCATACTACATACATACATACATACATATATATTAGGGTAAAATATATATAAGTTGACTGATATAAAGTTATATCAGTTGCAACTTAACGAAGCCAATGATGTGATGACACCTCATTTAAAATCACTTATACCCACCCAAGTGAATTTGGGGGAGCGGAGCGATCCGTCCGGATCCCTGATTTTAAATGAAGTGTCACCACCTTATTAGTGCAATTGATATAACTTTATATCAGTCAACTGATATATATTAAACCCTATATATTAACATATTATTGAACATCACTAATTCCGTCTCGATAAATTTTACATTGTAATGTAAATTAATCTTATTTCACAATTTCGGTACATTAATAAAGATATATGAATAACAATTCATATACAATAAGAGTGTGTTTCAAATACAATTTTAATACAATCTATATTTACTTGAAAACATATTTATCATGATTTTCATGCACATCCCTAAAAGATCTATTTGATTTGTCATATGAGACAACCTAATTACTAGTCTAGTGATTGATAACAAAACATGAGACAAGTTCATAATAGAAGCATGAGATTTATAACTATAAGTGCAAATTCTTATTTTGGACCATCCTCTAATTTAATATTTTTCCTTTACGTTCATAAAATACATGCTGTCTTGTGTCTCAAATCCCCACCATTGTGTGGTTAGTGTTTCTCTTTTGTGCAACAAAAAATAGTGGTCCAAACACCACTAATATAATAATTTGTCCATACCTCCCCACAACCCATAATATTGCCAATAACAATTTCACCTTCTTTTTTTTTTTTGGTAATTAATTTTAAATTTTAACTTTCTTTTTTCAATTAACAAAATATTTATTATAACTACTAACAATATTTATGGTTAGTAATTAATGAAATATCTGTATTATATGTACCATGCATATCCTCTCGTGCGGCCCTTCTTTGTATACGTGTTTGAATTTCATGGTTGATTTGTTTTGTCCTTTTACAGATCCAATCCCACTGACTTTGGTCGGGCAATTTTTTCAAATTTCCAAGTATATATATTTCTTGTACATGATCATCATATATATTCATTATATATATATATATATATATATAGTATTATGATTCTAAACTAAATAATATGCCTTAGTAACTAAGTCATCAATGAGGTAGAGACAACTCATTAAAAATACTAAAATTCGGCGGGTTGCTAATCCTAGTTTTCTTTACTAATTCAGGTGGATCATTATAAACTATATTAATATATAATGATATGGATGAAACAATCCGTAATAATTTTGGATACGATTCAAAACAGTTTTTTAGTATTTATAATACTTACATAAATTACGAAAATATAATTTTCATGTCAACACTATTAAAAAAAATAGTGATCAGCTACGTACGAGAGCCATTTATAGGTCTTTAGATTGTAGCTGATCGGATACAACCCTTACCAACGGATCCATAATATCAATTTTTATCATAAAAATTGGTGTGATGATCATCAACCCAGGAAAATATGAATAAACAAACAAATATATAAAAAGTTTTTTTGTTTGTGTGTGTATGAACATCTAGAACATACGTTGTTCTGAACTTGATGTATTAAGTCTTATTTTTTCTTTTAATGCTGATATATTACTTAAACATGTAACAAATAATTAAATTTAGTTTTTAATCCTGATTATTTATCTTATTAACGTTTCATAAAATCCTATTATAGTTTATTTTATAAATGTAAAATGATAAGATACATATAGTGTCGGTAATATTATACTAGTACATGCATGGATGTAAAAATAAAATTGAAAATGATGATAAGGTGGGACATGATGTACACGTGCAACACTGACAAGGTTGACGTAAGCAATTAAGCTCCAATTGTGGAAATGTCAGTGTCTATTTTGTTTTCCAACTCTCCTCCCTCACCCGCACGTGTGGTACCCCATAATTGGCATGCAACTCAAATAATGAAATACCCAATATTGCATGCATGTAAATAATAGGGGTAAATGTTTTTTTTTAGCTTCTTGGACTTATCCGTATTTGTATGTTGGTTCATCGATTTACGTTTTAGTTATTTTAGTTTATGAGTTTAAATTTTTTTTGATTTGGTCCAACTGAACGTTTGCTCTCGGTTGCATTGTGTCACGTCACCCTCTATTCCAGCTCATTTGTCCATGGACTAGATTAACTAAAACGTAAGTCTGAGGGCCAACATGCAAATACAGACAAGTTGAGCTGGACATATGAGCTAGAAGGAAGGGTGACGTGGCACAATGCAACAGGAAGTAGACAGTCAAATGGACCAAATAAAAAAAATATAAGTCCATGGACTAGAATGACTAAAACGTAAGTTCGAGTACCAACATGCAAATATGAACAAGTTCAAGGAACTAAAAACAATTAACCCCTAAATAGTATATATGTATACAAGACATATAGTATTGCTTCAAAACAATGTAAAAACAAGCCTAATTAAAGAAGAAAAAATATGTCTCTCACATGTTCATCTGGTACATGTATTTAACATATGCATTATTATTCTCTTTAATATAAATAAAAAACGCTATAAAATTATTGAGAATCACAAGAAGACTGTTACTTATCAAGATATATAACAATATCAACAAAGAAATAATTATTAAAGTCATCTACGAGCAAATTTAAAACACCACTTATAACGTGGCAGAAGAAGAGAAACGAAAAGGGGTTAGAAAGTTGGCCACATCATTCGCTTTGCGGCCAACATGAAGAAAAATGAAGTCATTAAAGTACTTTGCTTAATTTATCTTTAATTACACTCTAGAATCGAAGTTCTCCAAAAAAAAAAAATTGCGATCAACATGGTAACATAAATTAGATATATCAATCGCAAAAAATTAAAACATAACTTTATTACAATCAGAAACCAAAATTAATAAAATCTCTTCCTCGAAAATCCAAAGCTCTACTAAACCTGCTAGGTAAATAGCATCAAACTTCTATATAAATATTCTTATACATATGTATCGGTGTGAAAGAATATATACATATAAATTAAATGTATCGAACAGTACATAAAAACAACATTTTTACCTAAACCATAGGTAAAAGTAACGAATAAATAAGTTTCAAGTATTAAATGATGGTATTGGTACTCCTAGTAGATCCAAGGCCAAGTACCTATATATGGGAGGACCTAACCTATTGAAACCATTGTTAGGCGAATTTGGCCATCTTTTCCTTTCTTTTTTGACAATGGACCCAAATAAAATTAAAGGGGTGAAAGATAGAGTGGAATAGACTAGAAATGCATAGGGTCCACTAGAATATGTATTATGTATCAAAACATGATTGGTGTAGCTCGACGTCTCCGGTACATATTACTTGTTCTGTTAAGAAAAGAACGCTATATTTTTTTGTGTTTTTATTTTATAAACGAATGTTTTTCTAATAAGTTAGTTATTTATAATTATTAACATCGTTCGTATAATAAGTTAAATAGTATACTCGGAGATTATTACAAAACACACACAAACATATATATGGAGATAAAAAATAAATGTATTATATTGAGTATAAAAAGTATATACTAACTGTTTTGTGTTAAAATTTAGCATCTCGATATCTACTACGGATTAATTTGTAAAACTTAACAGACAATTTAAATTTTATTTCGTGTCTAAAATTTAATTTATTCTTATGTATTGGTAAAAATCATATGTTGATTTGGTTAAAATTCATTTGCTAAAATTGATCCTCCAAAGCAATGGTACGTGAATGCCAACTAACCAAAAATCATATGATAATGCCATGTCCCATTCATTTCACCATTACAGGACTTACATTTAATTACAAGGCTCGGTAGCTGAGTTTATTTTGGTAATAAATTAAATAACGTGTACGTATTGTATACATTAAATATTAATAACTAGCTTTTTTTTTTTTTTTACTGAAAGCTGATGATGTATTATTATCATAAAGACAGATTATAATAGTACAAATACAAACAAACTCTACTTCTCCTACACTTGTACTTTAGGCTAACGATAAGGTGGTGGTGAACATTTTTCACCCATCTTCTAAATCTGATACTGGACAAGGGGTTATACATAGACCCGAACCTATCACCTTTCCCTTTTAATATCATTTTCCTTATCCCCAAGGTAAGAGCAATGAATTTGCTACGGTTGCCCCACCAACTGCTCCAAATTAGACACAGAAAAGAAGCAACAAAAACTAAAACTAACAATGTAAACTGAAAACAAAAACAACCCAAAATCAAAATAATAAACGAAAACAGGAATCCAAAATAAAACTTACAAACCAAACCCTAAAACTAGCAAATGAAGTAAAAAAAACGGCCTTTGCGTTGATGCTTTGTCGTCTCCTCGGCTGCCACCTTCATCAAGCCAGAAGCATCCCAAGCCCTTCCTTAGTAGCTTCCTTCCCATATTTTCCTCTCGTCGTCAGGGGTTCATCATCCTCTTCACCCTTGTTAGTATCCATGATGCTCAGATCCATCCTACCTCCACTTCAGTCGACGCACCTCCTTCATGCCTCCTGATCCGATCCGAAGCACCAACACCTGCACGGAGGCTTCATCACGGACGTCCTACACCTCACACCCAGCACGACTTTTTTCCCCTCCTGAAACAGGCCCAAAAATGGTAGATTATATCCGCTACAGCCCCTGCTATACAACCCTAAAGCCTTCAAAAAGGCTTTCCTTCTAAGCCTTCTATTCTGACTTGATGAACTATCGTCTTTGTCCCCACATTATTAATAACTAGCTTTAAGTACAATGTATTTTTTGATACAAACAGGTGCCGAAATCCTACCTTACAACATTTTTTTACATATGTAATATTTGTTTCATTAATAATCAACGACAAGTAACAAATTATCTCAATTTTAAAGTCTTCCACAGAGCCAACAGATGTGGAGACAGAGCTTAGAACAAAGACGATCAATTGATAATATTGGTGAATACGAGTTTTCTTTCACGTGTAGTGTTACAAGTTTATAATTTTGTTTTGTGAGATGTTTTGCAAATAGAGATGCTCATGGATCAACTGATCATCTGATTTTGTGTCATGCGTAGTTGTTTAATTGCTGGGCAAATCCCCCACCGATCAATATTGTTAACATGTTATGTTATGATATTTAACTAATAAAGAATAGTTAAATCTTGACTGCAAAAGTTGATCAAAAGCATTTGACGACTGAGGCGCATGCAACAGTCTTAAACAAAATCCACCTACTCATAAGAAAGGGATTTTTTTTTTCTAGTAATGGAAGACCTATTCAACATTCATCAATTGAGTAAAAAGAAACTAAATAACAAATATAACTACTAAAATATGGTATAAAATAGAAAAAGATGAAGAAAAAAATCATTCTACATGTTAATTATTAACATATCCTCACAAACTAGCATTCAATAAAGATAGATATGATAACAAGGTATCTACAAGTAGATCGAACACGAAGAGCCAATAGTGATGATAAAACCAACAAAAGAACAAAACTAATTATGTCGAATATACTAAATTTGTGTTTATTCAATAGAAAGTAATAAAAGTAAAAAATGACTGGCGATAAAACAAGTCGATCGAGAGACAAAGATAGAGGTTACTGTGGTTAGTTAATTACACATAAATTGCTAATAATATTCTTCTAAGTCAAGTCGGTTAAAACTCGTAAGTTAACTCTCGTTTCCACTTCTAAATCAAAGCTTTGGAATTCAAAAAATATGCGGCCAAAGATACGCATGCATATTATTCTTTGAAATGATGATGCATGTTTTGGCAAGGAATTGACAAGCAACAAGACCCGCACGAGGAAGGTGCAGATACAATAATAATAATAAGTCGAGTGGCAAAGACAATATATGGAGCCAAGAAGATGAAGAAGATAGGCTATTGTGTTGTGTTGTGTTGTGGTGTGGTGGGGGCTGAGCTATTCACTGAATACTAGTTGTAGCAACTAATAATAAGGACATTTCTATCTTCAATTTTCCATGTGGGGTTTGTTCCCTCCATAGTGTATTTGTACTTTCCATATGATTAAGATTGCTTATATTTGCATTTGTAATCTCAATCACTCACATCTTATTCACTAGTGAAGAAATCATCGAAAAGATATTCGACAAAATGTCGCTTGTACGCCAAACTCCACCCCACTGAAAACATACCACGGTCTGATGATGCTTCGTGAATGTATGACTTCTCTTACTTTTCAAACTGATCTTTTGTTAGGTGAAAATCACATATAATTGCTTAGCAAAGAAACCATAGAAAGATATATTCAACAGAGATCGACAAAATTTCACTGATACGTTAAACTCCACCACATTTACATCTTGCTTAAGGATAATATGGTAATTTCACTACAAAACAGTAACATTTAAACAATATTTATCTAGCATAACCACATTTTACAACTCTCATTACAACACTATTTGGTAGAGTTAACAAACATGCCCTTAATTTCTTCTATTTCCAGAAAATTGCCAGATATACATAGCATCATCATCATCTTCCCCAAATTTCTATATAAGATTGGTACTTCTAATCTGAAGATGATTTTAATGGGAGAACCAAATATTTATCAGTAAATGAGGAGCATTGAAAGCAAGTAGAGATTATTAATAGCATAAGTGAGCAACTCAAGCCAACCTGGATCCAAAAAATTTAAACCATATGGAACCCACATTCCTTTCCCAAGCAAAATTATAGATCCAACACCAAACCCAAATATAAAACAAACATTTGAAATGCAAGAGAAGGATCTAAATTAAAATGCTTCAAAGTTTGGAATCACCATATTCATAGTGTAACAAGCACTATCCAACTGAGAAAGTTAAAAGTATATCGCCGGGATGTGATATCCACTGGCCAGGACTCGATGGTAGTCTCGTGGACACCACTTCATAAACAAAATACATATAGAAAATGTCGCCAACATGAGAACAATAAACATACGGGAGAAGGTGATCTAGCTGTAGAGATCATCTTCGTCGGCTGCTGCACCAGCAGAAGCTGCAAAAGGGTCGGCACCAGTAGTGGCTGCAGACCCGGATTCTGCAAACCTGAATTCAGATCCAAACCCTCTAGACTGCTGCAGGGTTTGAGCGAACGCCTGGTATTTGCGGATGTCAGCGTCGCTCACACTCCTCCTTGCATACTTCATTGATTCCTCAAAGTGAGCTGGCTTGATCTCGGACACTTCATCATCGACGTCCTCTTCCATAGCCTCCGGGTTGTCTCTTCTTCTCCTCTCCCTCTCGATGTCCTACAAAATACCAAGAAAAGAAGTCAGTATCACAATATTATCGTAATCATAAGGATTGGGATAAAACTTTGAAGTTCTAATCATACTTTTTCGATGTTCTCTCTGATAGCATATTTGCATGCTCGCTGGCAAATTTCAGTAATATCAGCACCACTGAAACCTTGGGTGTGCTTGGCAAGGGCTCTGAGATCGATATCCTTGGAGAGGGGTGATTTCCTCAAGCAAGCTTTAAAGATTTGGTGGCGAGAGTCCTCGTCAGGAAGTGGGATATAGATCAGCTGATCTAGACGACCGGGACGCAAGAGAGCAGGGTCTATAATGTCAGGCCTGTTGGTTGCTCCAATGATGAAGACAGTTTTCTTGGCAGACATACCATCCATTTCTGTCAAAAGCTGATTCAAAACCCTATCTGCAGCACCGCCAGCATCACCAACACTGCTTCCTCTCTGTAAAAATATCAACATACAAGTTTACAACCATGATGAGTGTTGAAGAAAACTATACTGCTTTTCTAAATCTATAAATCAAGTCAACTATGCACCAGTGAATGTAAGGTCTGCAATTTACTGTCCCATAATAACATTCACAGTATGCTTGCAAATAAGTTTAAGCTTGACTTGTACAATATTCTCCTTAACATGCTCTTAGCTCATTGTATTTTGAGGGGACACACCCCCATTTATTAATAAGTTCATGCTGAAACTAGATTTTCCTGTTCTTCTACAATACTTGGCTAAATCCTAAAGTCACTCCCCAATAATATGCATATTATTACTAAACAAAGTTGAACCAGAGTCAAGATTTTCAATTATTGCATATTAAGTGACCTTCTCTCATTCTCGTTCATCGCTCAGATAATCCTGAAGCCACTGTCTCACTAAACAAACATAAAAATAATCGACAAAGGTACAAGACAAACCTGAGTAGCAATTGAGTCGAGTTCGTCAAAGAACAGGACACAAGGAGCGGATTGACGAGCCTTGTCAAAGATCTCACGTACATTTGCCTCACTTTCTCCAAACCACATAGTAAGCAATTCGGGCCCTTTAACACTGATAAAATTTGCCTGACATTCATTGGCAATGGCTTTGGCTAGAAGAGTTTTACCACATCCAGGTGGCCCATAGAAGAGGACTCCCTTTGAGGGTGACATTCCAAATTTCTCGAATTTCTCTGGATGCTCCACTGGATATTGGACAGTCTGAATAGCAAAATAACAAAATCAGGTTGGTACTTACATAGACAGATAGACTTAAAAGGAAAACTATTCTCTTCATATGCCTCAAGAAACAGTTAGTTATATTTACCTCCTGAAGCTCTCTCTTAACATTCTCAAGACCACCAATGTCCTCCCAACTGACATTAGGCACTTCAACAACCTGAATCATTAAGAACAATATTTAGGAACCAACCAAACAAAGTGAGCTAATAAGCAAAAGAAAAGGCAGGTTACTTGTAACACAGGCATATACTTACAGTTTCACGCAGAGCAGATGGATTGCTTGTCCCCAGAGCAGTAGCAAAGTGCTCATTGGTCACAGCCATAGAGTTCAGAATTTCAGCATCAATTGACTCATCTTCCAAGTCAATTACATCCATTTTCTCTCTAATACATTGAAGTGCTGCCTCAGTACATAGAGCTGCTAAATCAGCACCCACATAACCATGTGTATCCTTGGAAATTCTTTCCAAATCAACCTGCAGAAGATACCCAATGAAATTTAGTAAATTGTAATAAATTTACACCACAGAATTACAGAAACATCAAGAGAAAGCAAAGATGGTAGTGGACATTACATCTTCAGCAAGTTTCATGTTCTTTGTGTGGATACGAAGAACCTCAAGACGACCAATTT
Source organism: Pelargonium myrrhifolium (assembly GCA_036897405.1). Classification (NCBI taxonomy): domain Eukaryota; kingdom Viridiplantae; phylum Streptophyta; class Magnoliopsida; order Geraniales; family Geraniaceae; genus Pelargonium; species Pelargonium myrrhifolium. Next base: position 12,204 of record JAYMTK010000931.1, read on the forward strand.
CATCTGGAACACCGATATCAATCTCCCTATCAAATCTGCCAAATCTTCTAAGAGCTGGGTCTATGCTATTGGGACGATTAGTAGCCCCCATAACAATAACATGAGCACGAGATTTGAGTCCATCCATGAGAGTCAAGAGCTGGGAAACAATTCTCCTCTCGACTTCACCATGAGTCTTCTCTCGCTTGGGAGCAATTGAATCAATCTCGTCAATAAATATAATAGATGGTGCATTCTTCTCCGCTTCCTCAAATGCTTTCCTGAGGTTGCTCTCACTCTCACCAGCCAATTTCGACATGATCTCTGGTCCATTGATGCAAAAGAAGAAAGCGCCAGTTTCATTTGCAACAGCACGAGCAATAAGTGTTTTACCAGATCCAGGAGGCCCATACAGCAGAATTCCCTTTGGTGGCTTAACACCAATCGACTTAAATAGTTGGGGATGTCTCAAGGGGAGCTCCACCAATTCTCGAATCTGAGCCATCTGCTTTCTAACTCCACCAACATCATCATACCCAACCTCATCTAATCTATCTTCGTCCTCCCTTCTCACGGGCTCTCCTTCACAGAATATCTCAGTGTCAGGGGCAACCACACAATACTCGGGAGGGTCAGTCTCAATAACCTTAAACTCTACACTTCTCATTCCTCCTCTCACAAGGAAGAGATCACCCTTCCTCACTGGGCGGTAAGCCTCTAAGAAATATGCTGCACATAAAAATTCAGAAAGTATGAGCATCAGGATGAATAGACAAGTAATAAACACACTAGGGGTTAACCAAAAAAATCATGTAATTACCATCAGAAACCTAAGCAAAATTGCCACACACAACATAACAGACAAAATAATGGCTATATGAGTGCATATCATGTTGAATATATATGCAACATTTAAGTTTCCACAAAATACCATCTAGTACTATGGGAATAACGTAACATAAAACGCATAAAGCATATATGAAGAGGAATCAGTAATTCAGAAACATTATATTACCATAGCACCTTAAAATGGGAAGGATCCAAGGGTGAACAAAAGCACATACACACACAGATGAAAGAACTTTTTCAACAACAATGATGTGATAGGAGCCATTACAAAGAAATTTATAAGAAAAAAATAAACTTCTGTAAAAGTTGTCTGGCTGACATCGTGAACATAAAAGAACTAAGCATATAAATGCAACATCCAACACCAACAGACCATCACAATTGCTCAAGGTTTAAGCACTAAATAGAGAAAAATGATTGATGTCTATAACACCAACATACAACGTAAAAGTGAACATACAAAATCACAAGCATTCAGAAGGGTGGACAATCCATCAGAATGTGTATTATACACTAAATTTAGACTAACCTAGGGTCAACAACAAAATGTAATTAACGATATTAGACACAGGTATATGCATGCACTTAAAACCAATCATTTGTTTCTGGTTGTTGAGCAAACAAACAAGACAGATAGTAAGTACACGTATAAGAGTGAATGCAGATTCAGAAAAACTTACGTTTCAAGTATGCATCAAAGAGGTTCCCAGTAACCCCTTCAATAGTATCATCCACAGGAAGTATGTGCACACGCTTCCCATATTTCACATCAGCACATTGATGCACAGAAACTACATCTCCAAGCCTAACCCTCAGGTTCGACCTCACAACCTTGTTCATCCTGATCTTAGGTTCATCACATGTGTCATCAGCCAGGGCAATGCAGATTGTATCTTTCCTTTTCTTTCCCTGAAAACCAGAATGAATAATTCATCAGAATGTATTGGTGTATATTGAGTTAACAGTCATAATACACCCTCTAAACCCTCTGTTTAAACCAACTGACACAGAATATTACACACCTAAAGTTCAGTCTCATGAGCTATCTAAGCCCACATCAATATCTCAGTACCATTATTAGATATCAAATTCACAATAAATTGTGCACTACTGAACTATAGCCAAATAGTAACCAAACCTAGTTTAAGTATTCAATTCCTAATCAGTCAAAGTTCACATCCCTAACACAAAATCGATGCACATACTCGGAACAAAAAACCTAAGCTTTACCAAAACCCCCAGCTTTTTCGAACCCTAAAATAAACAACACAAACAAATACTGATTCCGCAGCTAACAATTCAAGCAATCAGGACAAAGAAAAGGACCTTGATCAGAATTGTATCGCCACGGAAGAGCTGAAGCTTCTCCATAGTATCGGGGTGGAGAGAGACCACCGAGTTGTCATCGTTGATAGCTTCGTCAACAACGAGACGATTTGGGGACTTCTTGCGCTCCAAAATCGCCGTACTGAAATCCCTCTTTGTCCCCTTACTGAAAAAACCACGAACACAACGCACAGTGATCTCAATTACACACCAAAAAAAAAATAGTAAAAAAAAAGCAATAAATTGAATCGGTGAGCTACAAGAAGAGACAAATTGAGATCTGGAAGAGGAAGATGAGCTTACGAGTCGGAGGATTCAGCTGGATTGCTCATGTTGGAGAAGCTTGTTCAGAGAAAAAATCTGGAGAACAAGAAGAAGAGTAAGGTGTTTGGTTTGTGGAGATCTAAAGGATGAGAAAGTATTTATGTAGAGAGTTGCTCCGTTTCGTGTTAGGAAAGAAATGCTTTTTATTTTCATTTTTTATTTTTTATTTTACTTTCCTCTTTTCTAACTAGTTTTAGATTTTTATTATTTTTCTTTTTCTTGAGATTTAATAATTTATTATGTTGGCTAAAATTCACAAATAGCTACGTAAATAATTGATGAGATGAAGAAATTGTAGCTAAAAGATTTTGTAGTTTCGAGCTGGTCCCTAAATAAAATAGATTGTTTAAACTAAAAAATAATTAATCATAATTTAATTAATTTGGATTGGTTTATGGTGAGGTAAAAGATTAGCGCATGTGTTTTCGTGCATTTTTTACCTAACATTATCGTGGAGTTGCATACGTTTATCAACAAACTCGTGTTTTTATGTGTATGTACAAAATAGATAAAGATCATTGCGCAACACCACATGATCGCCTCAAGCGAATTAGTGATCGAATACAATCAACGAACCTCAAGGAGTCTGATGATTGGTCAAGTTCGCGACTTTCTACCAATGACCAAATCTTGAGAACCAAGAAATTCATCTCTTCAACAAAAGTGTGAATCTTCACCCATGAGTAAAATCCAAGGAAGTTCAAAGAAAATTCGGCAACCAATCTAGGGCCGCGGTTTTGTCTTGTTTACTGGATCAAGGAACGCACTCCTCACTCATCATCTGTGTGTCACGCCCACGTCTGAATACTTGTTGTACGAGGAAGTAAGGGCCTACGGATGACTCTATTTTGGAGAACCGACTTCAGAGAGCTCAACCATAACACTTATCTCCCCCAAGGATCACCATGCCTCCCACAATAAACACCACAAAATTTGGTTCACACCTCGCCTAATCACCTACAAGGCTCCCTGCTTCACTAGGTTACCATCAAGTCTCCTCGCTTCACTCAGTCACCTCCACTTGTACACTAACACGCTACCTGTAGTGGTAGTGCCTCTTAAGGACGTTATTCACCCTTGCAATGCTTGAAGGGTATTTGAGAGGTTCGAGACTTATCTAGTGTTTGGGGTCGATGTGTCTAAAATGCAGAACTTCAATATCCGAAATGAATTCCACATCACCAACAACCAGCCACACGATAGCACGTGACAAAAATGATTGTAAATATAAATATTTTTTCCTTGGTAATTGGAAGGAATCCATATAATACAAGGGAGGCTTTCTCTCTCTACTTTATCTCTATAGAATTCTTTTTAGAACCCTTTGCAGGGTGTGGTTTATAGTTCCTCAGAGTTAATTCTTACTCTTACGCGACACATACTAATATATCAAGGTAAGTGCTAATGGTGTACTACGTTTATACCTTCTAAAATAAAAATACAATTTATCATAGTAAGATTGTACAAATAATTGAGATATAAACAAATGGGTAAAATGTATATCAGTTGAGTGATACAAAGTTATATCAGTTGCAACTTAACAAAGCTAATGAAGTGATGACACCTCATTTAAAATCACTTATACTCATCCAAGTGAATTTGTGGGTGCAGAGCGACCCGTCCAGATCCATGATTTGAAATGAGGTGTCGCCACCTTATATGTGCAATTGATATGACTTTATATCAGTCAAATGATATAGATTTAACCCTAAACAGATTATCATTGATGCTACTTAAATTTGTTACGATAATAACAAAAATATATGAGAGAAATTTTGACCAATAATATAATTGCTATAAAAGATTATACTATGAAGGTTGCAATATTCCTAATAATAGAAATCTAGAATGTTCCAGGTTTCATAAGAGTGTTGTAATAACTGCAATAAAATATAAAATTTGAATCCCAATATATAAAATTGGGTTTCCAAATTGGTTTAATTGAGATAAGATCATGTAATGCAAAGGGCAGGCGTTCAACGACAGTTGACAACTTGACTTCCTCCATAAACCCACATGCCTCACTCACTACTACGCACCGCCACCTACTTCTCATTACAACTACCCATATGGGTCATGGGTATGATAATTTAAAGGGGAAATTACACAAAAATACTTCTGAACTATACGTTTCTACATATTGTACTTTAAACACTCATAAACTATCTAAAAATTGGGATGTCGTTTGTTGAAGCGTAAAATGACCAAATTACCCTTTATTTTTAAAATATAAATAATATTAAATAAGTAAAAAGAAAAGGAGATTCAAGCAGCACCCTTTCTTCTTCAAGCAACACCCTTTCTTTTCTTTCCATCCCAGCAGCAGCAAGACAGCAGCACCCACTTCCATCTCCTCCGTCCATCGCAGCCACTGGAGAATAAGTAGGCTCGCCGTGGGTTCGCCGGATTGAGGCTCGTTGGGGCTGGTGGCGACGGAGGTTGTGGGGTCCTTGGCTGGGGATGCAAAGTAGTGGATCAATGGCCAGATTCTTAGGGTTAATGGTGGATTTGTGGTTTGAATGGTTTCTCTGTTGTAATTTCTTTACATTTTCCGACTCAATTTGTAGTGTGTTCTGCGTTCTTGTGATGTAAAATGGTAATAAATCTTGTTGAGAGTTTTTGAGGACTTGTCCTAAGTTCAAGAACAGATGTAGTATATGTATGTAATGAGTATCTAATTGACTTGAAGTTTGACTACTTTGTTGGAATTAAATTCATCCTTCTATAGTAAAATAGAGTACATTCAAAACTTAATTAGTAAAAGAAGTGTTTTGAATTGGTTTGAGATTTTTTCGGTAAAATAATGAATTTTCCAATAAGATTAAGAACTTTCCAATGAAACTATGAATTTTTCAGCGAAAATATGAACTTTTCGGTGAACTTTGAACTTTTCGTATGAACTATGAGTTTTCCGGCAACGTATAAATTTTTCGGCCATGTGAAGAACATGGATGATGATAATGAAGTAGAAAATAAAAGAGAAGGACATTTTGAGAATTTCACAAAATTGGTTATGTGCTGGGCATATGACGTGAATAGTGATATTTTCCGCTAAGTTTAATTGACGGAAACATCTTTGGATAGTTCAGGGGTGCTTAAAGTAACAGATCAAACTTCAGGGGTGCAATTTGTGGGTGGCTTGTGTAATTTCCCTTAATTCAAATCTGAACTTTGAAAAACTTCAAAATCCGATTCAACCCAATTTACGTAGGATTGGGAAAAAAAATATTTTTTTACTAAAATACGAATTACTTTTTGTCGGTTTAAATATGTCTCATCATTAAATGAGACAAATTAGAAATACTCACTCCCTCTTAAAATGAGTTTCATATTTCCCTTGAAATTTTATCTCAAAATGAGTGTCCTCTTTTATTGTTTAGTAAGTTAGTTATACATGAATTGTCAATAACATCCTTATAACTATTCAGTTAGTATCTCTTAAGGCTTTAACACATGATCATGAAGATGCAAAAGTAATTAGAACACACTAACTAACTTCTACTTAACTTTTTCTAATATCAAAATAAGGATATTCATTTTGAGACAAAATGAGTAATAAACACTTATTGAGAAAAAGCATATGTATTTTTTTGCCCAGTCGGCTTCAGATTCACAACTATAGGTGGCAATCTGGACTTTAGACGAATTTGAATTTCTCAGGTTGAAGTGTAGAGAAACTAACTCAACGAAGAAGAAGGTGCAAGATTCACCCGGATTTTGAAAAAAAGGGTAACTACAGTAAGCACTCCTAAACTATCGGCGTTTTCATTTTGCCCCCCTGAGCTTTGGTGTAGAACTTTTAGCCCCCCTGAAGTAGCAAAAGATCTTTCTGTCAGTTTAAGTT
>JAYMTK010000932.1:0-18521 GCA_036897405.1 Pelargonium myrrhifolium
AGGAATAAAATAAGGGGTAGTTATACTAAGCACTTCTGAATTTAGGGGTAAAAACAGTTAGCACCCTTAAATTTTAGTCTGGAACATTAAGCATTCCTAAAGTATCAATAGATCTTTCCGTCAGTTAAATCTAACGTTAACAGTGAAAATGACCAAAATGCCCCCAAAAATTAAAATTAAATTTAAAATAGATAATAATAATAAAATTTATAAAATAAAAAATAAAAACAGAAAGCTTATCCCCAAACACCCCCTTATCCTAACTCATGTTCTCTAACCCACACATTCTCTAACTCATCAATCTCATGTCTCTGTTTCTCAAAACCCAAACTTTGAGCCGAACCCAGAAAGCTTCTCTGATCCAACAATGGCGGTTTCTGTTGAAACCATTGATTTTGAAAAATCTGTTGCTGTTGCTGCTTCAAGAACAAATCGTCTCCAAAAACCCAACTCTGAGAAACTCCCAACCCAAGATTTTGCTGATACAACTGTGAAACCGCCATAACCAGAGCTCCAAGAACCAGAAAAATCGAGAATCTTTTTGAGAAATTGAGAGAAGAGAAGTGATGGGTTTGGGATTGGAGGTTGATATAAATAATGGGTTGGTTCGAGAATTTGGAAAATTTGGGGGAAAAGTGAGAGAGAGATTGTTGGTTGGTGTGCTCTGTTTTTGCTGAGAATCGTAGCAATAAAGCAGAGCAAACGTACACATGCAGATTCTGAGATTTTACAGAGAGCTTTTATTATTTACTGTATTTGGTTGTTTTGTAATTAATAAAAAAATATTTTTTTATAATAAAAATGTTGATTTCCAAAAGTGGGTTTGATGAATTATTCAATGGTTTTAGAAAAGTTGCAGAGAGAGGAACAGAGAATCAACAGATTTGTCAGCTTGGTGATTTGCTGAAAAATAGGGGAAAAAAATAATTTCTTACAATTATTTTAAGGAAATATTATAGGGAAATAAACCAAAATTAATTACAGTTTCATATTATATACTAAATTTTATTTACAATTCATAAACTTAAATTACTAAATTAATTTTTTATTATCTTGTATTTTTATTCCGTTAACAAATAGATCTGTCGCTCAAGAAAATAAACGAAAGACGTCACACGCACTGCACATGTCTAAAATATTTTGTAAATGGCGAAATTGTCCTTCATAGTTTTAACATTTCACTACCTTGTACTTCATAATTTTAACATTTCATTACCCTGTAACCAGAACAGTGAAGGGGTTGAAGAGTGGTATTTTCGTTTTTTACCCATTTAACTAACGGCAGATTAACGGCGAATCTATTTGCAACGGTTTTGAAAGTGCATGGTAGTAAAAAGTTAATTTGGTAGTTCATGGTAATGAATTTCAAATGAGGTATAGTATAAGGTATGAAACTGTAATTAACCTTTCAGTTTAATCGGTTTCATGTCTATTATGAGTTTAATAATCAAATCGTGTTTGTATCAAAATCGTTCAATGGTTAAGGGTGATATTGTAATTTTTTAAACATATTGTGTAAAAAACGACTCATGTAAGTTAATTAGGTCAAATATGTTAGGTCCATGTCAAGCTATTTATTTAAGCGTTATTTAATTTCGAACTCAATTGTTTAAACGTGTTAGTAGTGTCATTTCTGGTGAATCCACTAGTAAGCGGATTATGATAGTGTTGTGTAGTTCAACTTGATTAATAATCAAGTTTAAGTTCATGTTGATTCATTTAACATAAAACTAAACTTTCAGCACAATCAGCAAACACAAATTGTGCCCTTCATTTTTATATAGTTGGCAATTTAGACTCTTAACCCGTGAGTATCTAAATTCTGAACATATTTTTGAGATACCAAGTCGCATAAAATGATTTCAATCAATTTTTATATTGAACAACCTCACACATTTTACACTACAAACCTGCCGATATACTTTTGTAGAACAGATTCAAATTTTGTTTATTAAACGCTAATCCATCAAACTCGACTCAAAACCGATGCGAAACTTGAACAACCGGTTCTAATAAATAATGGTAGTAAAATGTTTTTATGGTAATAATTAAATTTGCAAATAAATCAGGGACAATAATATAATATTAATAAGTTGCATTTTGAAAACAAAATGTTTACTGATTATTTTCTACATCTTTAAGGTGATTTTCTATTTATCCTAATTAAAGTTGTAGTTTTGAGATTACTTTAAATTATACATGAAAATCAAGAAGATTTTAGAAGGTTAAAAAAATAGAATAAGATTGTGCTTGTTATAATCCAATTTTGAAAGGCAATTCTATTATAAATAGATTTGTAATTTCAAATTTGCATGAGATTTGTTCTTTGAAAGTAAGTTCTAATTATTAAAATTGTAGACACCAAATTGTTGCCAAAATCTGTCCATATAATAATTGGAGAAAGTTCTTGAAGATGGAGTGACAAAAAAATACAAATGTTATAAATTGAGTTAATTTATGATTAAAATTTGCATCATGTTTCTTTGTTATTGAATATTTAAAATAATTAAATCAAAATTGAAAATGATAAAGAAAATCTATTTGTGCTATCTAGAAAATTGCAAGTGTTCCATTTAGAGTAAGTGGTGTTGGGGTTGTATCTCGCCGTCATGCAGTGTCTGTTTTTGTCTTGTCTGAGAATGAGATCGACCGATAAGTTGGACAGGTGTACTAGAGTAGATAAGTTTACTATTTGTTCTTTGTACACCATAAGAACAACTTTATCCTTTGATTATTAATAGAGTGTCTGGTTTCTCAGTCATATTAATTGGTTGAGAATCTCAGCCAAGACGCAAAGAAATATGAATCCGGGCGGGCGCTCCGCGGCCACAAATTCATTGGGGCGGGTATGAGTGTTAATTAAGAACGTGACATCACCTCATTGACCATGATTTATTGGCCGAGAGTCTCAGCCAATAAATCATGGTTGAGATTCTTTTTTTCTCTTATTAATATATTTCATTTTATTGATTCAAAAAAAAAAATGCAAGTGTTAGAAATTAATGACGAAACAACACGTGACACTCGAACGCCACGTCACACCATCCTCGATGGGTCCATGACCGCCACAAGTAAGGAGCGCGCCTCCGGTGAGCTTCGAGACATATTGAAAAGGATTCACTTAAATAAGTAAAAGCAGCTTGTTAAGAAAAGATCGTGTAACATAACATGTCGCAATTATGTGTCATGGTCGGCCCATCTTGCCAAACCTTGACTTCCAAGTCGTGCTCCTCTACATTTGTGATATGGATGTCGTGAACCTAGAAATCATGTAGTCGCCATGTGACATGCATGGACAACCCGCATTGCCAAACCTTGGCCTTTAAATGAAGTGTTCCAACATTCGTGACCTACCCATCCCAACACCGATCTCCAGGTCAATCTCTTCAACTTTTGCGATATTGATGTCGTGAACCTAATAAAAAATATGTTGTTTTTCACTTGAAAAGTCGGTTTCTTATCAATTTGTTTTAGAAAATAATCTCCTAATTTTGCCCGACAATTATTTGGGTTTTTAAGAGAAAAACCAACCCATTATTCATTATTTGAAATTGAACACTTTGGTAAAAATAAAAATATTTATTTCACTTTTCACAAGTAAATGTCTCATTTTTTTCTTTGTGGTTATGGACTCCCATCAAGAAATGGGACCCTAATAAGTCAATATTGCATCAAATTCAATTGATGAAAGAGACATTGTGGTGTGGGCTAATAATATGAAAAAGATAGGAGACTATAAATTAGTAGAATTTGGATTCAATTTTATTCAAATTCAATTCAATAAAGTTGGAAAGTTAAAGACCATTTGTACAATAAAATTTGAATGTAGACTTGAAATGTGCAAATCTTATTAATTAATTAATTAATTTAAACCTAAATCACTTCAATAATTGAACCTATCTAACCTAATAATTAATTGTGTCTACTAATTAGTATTCAAGCATGCCTTTGATGGCTAATTACTCTTTTTTCTCACATATAACAACTAAAGTAAAAACGGAACCAACACAACTTCTCTTTATTTTATCCCGAATAAGATGTTAAATATTCGAATCTCCTCGTGTAATTATATGTTATTACTACAAGGAATCGACCTTTAGAAGAAGAATAAAATCGGTGTTCTAAGTTAAAATCAGTCTCCTATAACTACAATGAGTTGTCACATAATGTTCTGTCGTCTATAACCCACTTTAGGTAACGAATGAGAAAACCGTCTCCTATGCTCTACTTTGGGAGACGAAAAAAGGCCGTCTCCTATGACTATACACTATAGGCAACCCAAGCCAAACTTCTGAGTCAAATTTCTATGCAGTTGGAATCTCATAGTGTCACCTATGTCGTAGGACTACAGCATGATTCATGAATAATGTGGCGTTAAATTGAAAAAATTGGCGTGTGTCTAATCTTCTGGCATTTTCTAATATTACCCTCGTTAGACAGTGAGTAAACGTTTTAGTTACAACACGTCCGCTACTAAATAGCCAGAGAATAGCTAACCCTTACTAAATTCTTTCGCTGAAAACATGTTTTCTAGTAGTGACATCTAGAGATGGCAATTCAAATTTCAGATCAAATTCAAGTAAAAAAAAAAAAAGAAATCGGATTGAAAACAATAATCCAAATCCAATCTGCAAGAGGATCAAATCAATTTCTTTTTTTTTTCTTTTATCGGAAAAGTTTGGACAAATTTCGTATTTTTAATGAAATGATTGGGTTTGGCTGATCCAATCCGAAATTGATCGGATTTTTGTCATCCTGGATTTCTAATCCTGTGAATTCAGATCCAAATTATCAATTATAGTGTCACCAACCCAAGCCCTATACATGAATTTTTTTTTATATACAGAAAGGTGTCGGAATCATATCTTGCAATAGCCTAAGTAACCTTCAGAACGTACATATACAAACTTGAACAAGAAACCAATAGTGTTCAGGAATGAGACTTTGTCTCTTAACCCTACCCTAGGGCTTTTGGCACTTTACTGCACCAAAGTGGTCTTCAACACCACCACCACTAAAAATGTATTGAGTGGGGATCGATCGTGAGAACTAATCTCACTCACACAGCTGGGTTAACCAACTGCGCCACCTCAAGTGGTTTCCCTATATATGAATATGATGGTGATGGTGGTCCATGTGGTGCCCAAGATTGAAGAGATGATGAGTAATGTGGAGTGGTCTTGTTTCTGCAACCAAAATGGTGCACACCATGTAAACCACACCACCACCAAACACTGCACATATGACATATCATATTATCATCGACTTCTAGTCTTTTATCTCTTATGTAATCTATACACAAAAGAAGAATAAACTACTTTTTTCGGTTCCTAATTATTAAAAGTCGACCGATTTAGTATTCAAATTAAAATAACTATAAATAAGGTCCCAAGATTAAATTAAAAGCTCACAAAATGGATCTCACCGTCAGTTCTGTTATAATTTCCGTTAGATTTCACGTGCCACGTAAGCAAAACTAATGGAAATTATAACGGAACTGACGGTGGGACCCACTTTGTGAGCTTTTAATTTAATCTGTGGACCTCATTTGTAGTTATCTTAATTTTGGTACTAAATCGGTCGATTTGTAATAATTGGGGACCCAAATAGATAGTTTAGCCTTTCTGATATAAACTTGGGAGCCCTTTTTGTGCTGAAACTCTTTTCACTAAACTTTTTTGCATTATTCTATAGCTTATGTAGACTATAAAATGGTCTTGGGGAGACACTTTATTTAACTCTTTCCCCAAAGATTATTACAAAATATTGGTGATGATTGATAGATTACATTATGTAACTCGAGATATCTGTACTGCTGATTTTATTTTCTGGACTCTTTCCTGTCTTCTTTCTCATGTATTCATATGTGAATCTTGTTTGCTATGTAGCTGACAGGTCAAGCATCTCCTCTTTCCCTGAAGGGCAGTCCATACTGGATGGCTCCTGAGGTAGCGTCTGATACAATTAATTAATAAATTCTAGTCGTTTCACACCGACTTCTCTTGACTTGGATTGTAATGTGTAGGTCATGCAAGCAATAGTTCCAAAAGATGCAAATTCTGATATTGTTTTTGCTGTTGATATATGGAGCCTGGGCTGTACCATCATTGAGATGCTGACTGGAAAACCTCCTTGGAGTGAACTTGAAGGGGTAAACAGAGAATAAAAACTCACTGTGTATTTATCATTGCGTATGGCGGAAAAAATGTGTAACATGTTACCATTTTTATATTCAATATGAAAATGTGTTATCTCTTAGGGTTCAAAAATATAAACAGAAAGTTAAAGAACTTTGCTTTAGGACTTCTTCTGTTACTTTTCATTACCTTTTTTATGTTTCACTAATTCTCTTTACTGCTATCTTCTAGAAATGTTTATCTTTTCCTTCATTTTGAAGAGGGGGAAGGGGACTTTTGGTTGCTATGTCTAATTGTGTTCTCTTCATCAGCATGCGGCTATGTTCAAGGTTTTGAACAAATCCCCATCTATTCCAGAAACATTGTCTCCAGAAGGAAAGGATTTCCTTCGTTGTTGCTTTCGAAGAAATCCTGCAGAGCGCCCATCAGCTTCTAAGCTACTTGAGCACCCATTCGTACAAAGTTTACATGATCAAAATACTTCAGCCTCCATCCATGCATTTTCTGGACTGAATTTGCTGGTAATATTCTTTATTAATTTTGAATGATATTTAGATGATCTCCAAAGGATTTCCCACCTCTATAATATGTGAAGATGGCTAGTGTACTGATAATCGTATGGAATTCTTGATTTTTAGGACAGGCTACTCAGTCCAAGAGGCACTCGTATGATGAATGGAAGTCCATCATCTGATGGGTACTAAATTTGCCTCTTTTTCTATGCTAAACATGATGTGTTTTTATGTGATAAGTTTTATAATAACCACAGGTTTATGTAATACAGTGTATTTTTCTTTGTTCAGGGGGGGCATGCAATTGCCAAGAATGTTATGTTGAAACTTTTGACCGCATCACAGCCTCTTGGCATAAATAATTTCTGTTCCTCTTCACGTGCTTCAAGCATGCACTTGGGAGCTACAAGCAACCATCCATGTACTCTTATATGAATTCATGTAAAGGAAGTCTCACACCTCTGAATGTGAGTTATTTCATGTAGATATAGGAAAAGTCTTGCGAATTTTAGGAAGACTTCCAAGAGATTGAAGGGAGGTTTCTAGTCTCCCATCTGCCACCAGATTCAGGGTTAGTATTCAACTCCGTTGATAGTTTTAGAGGCTAGAGCTTCATCTAATTACTGCAAGTCACTTTGGAAAATTGTTCTCACTCCATAAGTATTAGTATTTCGTAGTGAGAACCAAAAGATATGAAAAATATATGTTGTACACCATCACTTAATGTTTGTTGTAGATTATTTGTAGATATTAGGGCAGCATCTTGATACCCTACTCGAAATAGGAAATTTCTTTATTTTGTTTCTTAGAAACAAGTGGTCTGCAAGATGGCTGCTAAATTTGTTTAATTACATATCATTTCTAAGTTTTCTATTGGCATAGGAGGGTGGACAGCTTGGTACTTGTGTAATATGCATGGAATTGAATTGTAAATCCCAAAGTTTAGTTTGTGTTCTCTTCCAATATGCATACTTCCTTGCTTTTTACATATGGTATATGTTTTCAATTTTCAAGGACAAGCACTGGAATGCTTATTTTCTTCTTGGGTTGAGTTCTACTAGGTTGCATCTTTGGAAGTATATTGTGATGAAATATGATTTTGATGTATCCAAACACAATCTTTGGGAGTGGTAAAAAACAAAATTGTAGATATATAGATTAGTGCAAGGTTGGTGAAGCTACAGAGGTCATTTGGTTTTGTCCATCCCAAGGTACTAGGACGATTTTACTTGAGCTGAGAACTTGCACTTTTTTTTGTGTATCCACCTTTGCAACATTGCATGTCAGTTTGGTATATCGTATGCTCCATCTCTCCTAAATGGTTGTCTTCTTGCTTTTTAAATATTATTTGTTTGAAAATGAGTCGCAATCTCTACCAAAAAACTAATTAAATTAGTGGGTATAATGTATATTAGTTTACTGATATAAAGTTACATCAGTTAAACTAATAAGGTGATGATACCTCATTTAAAATCATGGATTCGGACGGGTCGCTCCGCTCCCACAAATTTACTTGAGTGTGTATAAGTAATTTTAAATGAGGTGTATCACCTCAATGGTTTTGTTAAATTGCAACTGATATATATTTTACCCTTAAATTAGTTATAGTGTCTTAATTGTGGTATGCAGATGAAAAACTAATTTGATCTTGAAAAATAGTTCTCATAAAAAAAATACAAAACAGTCGTTTATAGTTTCTAATTCAGGAGTTTTCTAGTGGAGTGAACATCTTTTCATTGAAATGATACTTCTAAACACAACACTGAAGTAAAAATTCTAGGATAAAACTAAGGACTTTTTTTGTTTAGTATTTACCATTCCTTGCAGACGTATTCAATGAGAATCGAATTTGAGGATTCTTCGCTTCTTTTTACGATCTCAACTTGTGTTAAGGACCCTTCTTCTTTCACCATTAGAGTTTGAATGTGATCAAGTATTAGGGCAACTGCTTGCAGTCACTCTTTCATTCTTGGAAACACTGCGATCAAGTAATAAGTTTAGGGGAAATTACAGATGGGTACCCTAATTTGAAAGTCAATTGCACAAATGTACCCTCAACCTGCCAAAGTGATTTTAAGGTGCCCTCAACTATCCATTTCGCGAATCGTTAGCTTTTCCATCCGTTAGTCAAGAAAAAGACTAAAATGCCCCTCACTACCACCTTCTATTACTGCACATCCACCACCATCTGCAACAACACTTGCACATCAATCGATCATCTTCTTCTCTTTCAAATCCAAGTCCAACAAAACCAATCCTCCACCACCAGCAACAACACCTCCAGTCCCTAGATAGTCAGTCCAGTTGGGAGACGTGACAGAGCAAGAATTGAGAGCCTACGACGGCTCTGATCCCAGCAAGCCCCTCCTCATGGCCAAATCTACGACATCTCTGTCTCCAAGTAGGTTGTATTAGGGTTTTTTTTTTGTTGTTGAAGTTTTTGAATTGAAATTGATTTGTGAACTGAAATCGATTGAATTAGGGGAGTGAGAGAGAGGGAGATCGAAGAAATGGGTGTGAATTTGGGGAAGAATTGAGAGATGGGTCAGGTTTGGAGAAATGACATGAATTTGTAAACGATTGGTTAAAATAGTGAAATTGAGATGGGAATTGGAGAAAATTAAAGAGAGGAACCCAAAAGTTGTGGAGTGGGTGTGGAATCGAGGGTGCTTGTGTTGGTGGAGGATGAAGAAGAGATTGGTGTAATTGAGGAGTATATGGATGGAGATGAGACAGAGAAAGGAGAAGAAGAGAAGGTCAGGAGGGTATTTTGGCCATTTTAAAAAAATTGGACGACACATGATGTGCACATGACGATCTTAATGAGGTTTTCCGTCCATTTTAAGAAAAAATTCACGAAATAGATAGTTAAGAGAACCTTAAAGTCATTTTGACAAGTTGAAGGTACCTTTGTGCAATTGACTTTCAAATGAGACAAGTTTATAATCTACCGTATCTTTTGTTTTCAAAGAATATGAACTACTCAGATAATGACACGTGTAAAGTATCGGGCGAGGGCAATCTCATAAATTTATTTCATTTTCCCGCCCTGCGCTCTCACTTCCGGTGGACGCCACAGCCATCTTCTCTACATAGCAGTCTCTGCCTCTCTGGTCTCCGATCAAAATGTGTCTTTGACAACAATGGAATCCCCCAAACCCCTCACTATTGCTGACCTAATTCGCCGCTCTCGTCCCTGCACCGCCGCCTCCTCCTCCGTCTCTCCACCTCCTCGCTCAAACCCCACTCCCATAACCTCCCGCAAATCCTCCAACCCCAGCTTCCTCACCCCTCTCAACTACTCGGCCACCCTAACCGGAACCCTAACTCTCCCCAACCACGCCGATCCCTCCCTTTCAAACCCCTCTCCTCCTCCCCCATGCCCCACCAACAACTGTCTCCGATTCTCCGACGCTTCGGCTACGGTTTGCTGCGACGTTCTCCACCTCGATGTTCGCCTCATCGGCAGGAAATTTCATGTCTTGGCCTGGAACTTCATTCCTCTGAAGCGTGGGTGCCGGGGGTTTCTGGAGATTATCAAGTGGGGGTTCTCCGATTCGGTTTGTGGACTCAACCGGTGCTCTAATGTGGACTCCTTTCGGTTGGCTTTGGGCTCTTCTTCTTCTTTTGGTAAAGATTCAAAGGCTAAGTATCACGCTCATGGAGCATTGGAGTCAATCGGCCCTGTTTCAGTCATTCCATGTACAATTAGGACTCATACGCCTCAAACTGATACTGGTTCAAGAAGTCTTCGTGGGTTTCTATTGCACATTATGGTTTGTGATTGTACATTATATTGTTCAAAGGATGCAGTTTTGGGTCCTAACTATGCCATTCAAGGACAGGATAGCCATCACTATAGCAAACCCATGTTTGTATATTTTTGTGGTTTTGCTTCATCTTGGCATCCGGTAATGACCAAGTTTATTGGGAAGGTTGTTACACTGTCAGGGTTGAAGAGGAAGTTGATTTACATAGGAAAGGAGTCTCAATTAATGTTTGTAGCTACAGAAACATCAGTTTTGTATCTGCCCAGGCCACCCCAAAAGTGGCTATCATGTACAAATTCCATTATAAAGGGGAAGGGAGAGTGTGGAGTCTACACTGGCCTCGTTAAGGGTGTGTACATGCAGGGAAAGGTTGTTGAGCTGGATGAAGAAGTGTGGCTTTTACTCACTGATCAACTACTTACTCCCCCCCATTGTATAAGAGTTGGTGCTCTTGTAAGTACGATAGTTGTGTTCAGACTTAAAATTGATTTACTTTTTAAAAAGGGATTGACAACTTCTTTTTTTCCTCCAGAACAAATTCTTATGGCTGACTTCTTTGTAGGTAACTTTACGGAATGTTCACTTTGTGAACCCAAAATTTTCTTGGACAAAAATACTCATTCTTGGGGCTTGCTTCAAGTCTAGCATTACTGTAGAATCCTTCTCTCCCTTAGAAACTGGGTATGCTGTTGAGTTCAACATCTCTACCTATCTAAATTTCTAATACTTAGTACATTACCATCACAAGCATGTTCAGGTGTCCCATGTAAACTGTCTTTTCCTTTACGCTACGTTCTATGTATACTGATTTTCAGAGAAATTCACCATTGTAAATGGCCTGAATTTATACTTCAAGTTGTCTGTAATAATAGCCCCTTTAGTTCTGTTGCATTATATTTGATGATGAAGCACTGCAAAAGCTCAATGGAGCCATTAAGTTTCTTAGGAGCATGCAAAAATGTCCCTTGTGAATGAAAAGTAATGCAATTATACGGTGCAGGTGTCATCTAGTCTCACAATCGGAGAGTCTTTTAGGGAAGTTCATTGAATCCCTGGCGTTTTCCGCTAGATTATGGTGGGGACTTTATTAAGCTTAAATAACGATTTTGTTTTGAAACCTAATGAAGATATAAAGTGTTCGAGCTGCATGATTTTTCTAAGTGGTTTGGATGGTCAAATTTCAGGGCACTGCTTCTTGTTTCATGTTTCCGGAAGAAGTTCAGTGGAATTTTATCCGAGAAGGAGATTCTTGGAACACAACATGTAATTTACTTGCATTGGATCTTAAAATTATTGTTTTACTTACCACTAAGTTTCTTGTCTTATTTGGCGGTTTCTTTTTATTAGTCATTGTTCTGGCTAAGCTGATTTGAACAGTTGCAAGTGTGTTATTACCAGAAGGAAGGGCTTGTCCAGATGTATGCTAGCTCACACTTGCCTCCTTCAGTGTTTCGATCTCGGGTATATTGGTAAATTCTCATTGGGATAAGTTAATATAAGTATCCATCTTTATCTTCATCTATTATAATCTTACAAGTTTCTTTTGACAGCACGGAGTATTCTCGGAAATATCTAAGCATGACTCGTGTGGCTGTGGCACTGAGCCATATTTTGGTGACATGAAATTGGTAAGTCCAGGCGTGCCTTATCAGTTTGGATCTGTGCACATTTGATTAATGTATAAATAAAAATAGACTTGTGTCAAGGAAAAACTGAATGAAGTTTTGGTTTACTTGCTATTACTGCAGGTGGCACCCCTCTCTAGTTTCATTCATCATTTTGAAAGAAGACAGAGAACACAGATAAAACCAGAAGATGGCCATCTACTGTTGCATGACAACAATGAATATACTCTACCCAGTGATTGGAAATTTTGCAGTTGGTCTATTAGGAGGATCTTTCCAAGTGGAGACACCAGTCCTGTTTTGCTAGGAAATTTAAAGGTAAATAATCTATTTCTATTCAGATCAGTTGTATATTTGTGGTGAGCCTGCTCCATGAAATTGTCTATATCAGTTGCGTGGTGAAACTAATTTTGAATGCAAAGCAAACATGTACCTGATGCATTTGAGTGGCTGTGGAAGAATTGAATGGACATTGACTTGAAAGGGGCATCAAATGTTTGTGGCATAAAGTTCTAGGTTGGTGAAAGAGAATCAAATTGTCGCTGAGATAGAGGAAGTCTCATGCACCATGGGTCTTTGGTAGATATCAAATTAACATAGTAGGGTTTTAACTTATTGTTGACATTATAAATTTATATTCTGCTGGGTATATTGTATCTTCAGGTTCTTGCAAATTTCAAGAGCTTGATATGTGTCGGTGTAGTTATGATATTCTGTACTCTGTAGGTCTTATTATGGTTATTTATTTACAACCCTTCAGGTGTGTCCATCTTCTGGAAGATTGCAGTTGGTTGATAGGACCGGAAGTATTGATGTTCTCGTACCAGACCTTCCTTCAACTTGGGATACCAACAGCATATACGAGGTGATCTTGTTTTTCGGTTTCTCAACCTCCTCTCCATCAGTTTGTCATTTTGAAATGAGATAAGGATCATAAGGTGTTGTATGTTTGTTTTAGGTGTTCTTTTAAGTATCTCAGATCACTTCATTGTTTTTCCTTTTGGTTTTTCAGGTAAGTGACTACACTCTTGTTATGGAAGGGATGCCTGAACATATGGATAACTTGGGATTGCTCAACAAAGAGTCATTCTCATGCAGAGATATTTTTAATTCGATTCCATTGGCAACAGAGAGAAACTTAGAAATGTATATTTACTTTTCAATGAGGAGCTCAGCCTGTAGAATTTTTCCGGGCATTGTCTGGATGGATGACATTGTGGAAGTCGAATGCGGAAAATATCATCTCCTTTGCGTGACACACAAATTCCCTCTTCTGCAAAAGGTGTGAACCAATAGTCTCTTTTCATATGTAACTGCTGTTGTGTTATAGAATATCTGCTTGGAAGTAGTTTATGTATTTATTATTCCAGGCGAATCAAAATGGGAAAAAACAAAGGCAATTATAGGGTTGTATATTTGTTTTACTAGCAATGTTGTCTCTTTACTGGATTTCTTGTTGATCCACCCCTATTTATTTCACAATTTCAGTGCGATTCAGTTACACCAAACATTTCAAGTATGTTTGTTGAGGTCATTGTCTTGCCTTGGGATTTGGTACTTGCTGAGAAAGATGAGCTTTTACCTTCAAATGAAGAAACTAGGGATCATCTTAAGCAACCTGGAGGACATTGTGCCTGCAGAAACTACCAGAAAAATGTTTCTAGTAAGAGACGTAAAATCAACTTGACTTCTAGTGGGGTATTTGCTTCCGATCTAATGGATGACATAAGGAATGCTTGTTGTGAAGTGAGAACTAGTTCTAATTTGAGTGCAGAACCCAGTGAGGATTGGGTATGTCATGACTCGAGTTCCCCTTGTAATATCCCTTGTTTGGCAACTGTTAGAAGATGTAACAACCAGAGTGTGACAATTTCCGGATTCCTGTATCATAAGAAAGAAAATGAAAAGATTGTTGGTCCAAAACCTAGTGCACAGAAGGTTCTGCTGGAGCTCAACTCTGACAGTGTCGTCAGATATCAGGTGTGCTGAATTTCCTCTTCCGATCCCACTACTATAGACTATAGTTGTTGCATAATGCATGAATCCTAAATTGTACATTGCTTTCACTTTCAGCATGCAACTTATTCTCAATTTTGTCTGAAATTCAGTCATTGCAGATTGGGGGATATTACATTACAAAGCACAACAAAGATGACTCCTTGTGTAATCTTAAAGACCTTGATAATGCCAGAGGTGTTAAGGTTCTTACAACCACCAGTACTTGTATGTGGAGCATTTCATTCTCTTGCGATGACGATCTTCCTTATGATTCCTATAATAACATTAACGTGGTTCCATCTGGGGATCAAATTGAACTGTCCCTTCAGAAGTGTATAGGGCGCTCTGCTGGAACCTGTTCAGACGTCTGTCTTCATCTTTCTGCTGATATAATAGATGTCTTGAAAGCAAATCTTAAGGAAAGTGAAGATGGACTGTTGAGGCCTGCTGTGTCCCAAGAAAAGATTGCTAATGGTTCTCTAAGCAGTGGGACCACAATGGCCATGTTGCAGCCGTCTTCTGGTTCTCCCAACTCTAGTTGCTTATTTCCTGAGGGTAACCTTGTATCTCTACATGGATATGTGGTTGATGTTTATAATTTAGAGTACAGTTCAGCTGGTGTGAATGTAAGTCATGGAAGCATTGCTGATTATCAGCTGAGATCCAGTCAGGCAGTCAGAAGCCGTGTCTGTATACATGTTTTGGTTGACCATAACAATGTAATTACCAGTCCAGCTCCATGTATCTTACTTTTATATTTGATTTCAAGCAATTATGGGTTAACTCGCTTTTTTGTGTTAATTAATTAGGTGAAGATTTCTGGTTCCCTAAGTAGACATGCTTGCCCTATTGGATTTGGACCAGGTGTAAAGGCAACATTTCACAGAGTTCTCGATTTTGGGTATGTAGAACTAAAAAATTCACTCGATTATGGTTGTGCTTTAGCCTTTAAGTTTACCTATCGTCTTCAGTTTGGTTTCCATTCTTGATGTTGCTTGTACACCGTACAGTGCTACTATAACTGCATTTCATAAATGCTTTTTAACAAAATCTGATTACTTATTCTCAGTCATGCAACGATATTAATGTTTCAGACATTTATCTTTATCTAATATTTATATGAAATATGTGATCATATTTGGTGGTGAAAGAGCTGATAAAACAGAAGAAAACATAAATTGGGTGATTTTGGAGAAGTTAAGTGATCTTTGATTACAAAGTTTTTATTGTAGCACAAGGTTGAAGAGTTTTCAACGAGCAATACATTAGCAGTGTTTTGTTGTGTCAGATGTTGATTGTAGGGTTACGAGTCAGTTCGATGGTGTAAGAGTAGCATTATCCACTATAATATCAGTCTCTATTTGAGATAAAGAATTAGTATCGATCTAATGTGGACATAAACAAATGTACATAGCTTTTGTTATACGGGCTGGTTTCTCCACCAACCTGGGTCAGAATGTTGGATTAGGGACCATCATAACATTGTTGTGGGTCAGTGCGGCAGCCATATCGACTTAACTTTGTGCATTGGCATAATATTGACTTCATTAGTCATTACTTTTATAACATGGTAAAATCTCATCATCATAATTGAATAAATTTGTGTTGCATCCAGAGTCCTGCATTTGTACATTGCATTTGGAAATTTGAATAGTCATATAGGATTTATCTTTCTGTAGGTTGTGCTGTAATCTCCATTGTAATTTATGTACCCTCAAGTCCATCTGTCTGCAATACATCTGGAACCCTGGAATCAGTTGGATTTTTCTGAAAGGCTGTTGTCTTTTCTTATTATAACTGATTACTTCTTTTTCTTCAGTGAGCAGAATAGCTTGATGTTAACACCTGTATCATTTATCACACTTGACTCCATAAGGGTAGTCAATGATCCACATGATAACAGGGATAGTAGTTTATGTGGGTCTTCAGATAAATACAATGTTGCCTCCCGGGACACTGTTTCCTCAGCTTTAATATCAGAGTTTATTCAGCTTTCAGAGAGCAGGCTGGTGCAGTTGCGCTGCAGGGTAAGTATTCAATGTAAACTAAGAATTGCAGACTTAGCCTTCGTTTATTGCCTCTTCGAAAATTACTTGATTATTTTGACAGGTTGCTGCTATCCATTTCCTAATTATGAAGAAGGCTAGGAGATATCTGAGGTCAGATGTTCACCCTATGCCACTTCCCATTGACATTCCAGTTGCTTGTTTTGTGCTGGGTGAGTTATTTGTTTTCTTTAGATATTCTCTCGTTATTTATGAATATACTGAAGTTTATATACAGGCATCAGTGATATATGAGAACCATGCATGCAGTCTGTCTGTGCTTACCACGTAATTACATTCTCTAGGATATAATGATCTATGGCTATATTGTAAAAAGTTTCTTCTTATGAATAACTGAATAGGATTTGCAATCAATACAAGTTCTTATCTTTGCTTTCTGTGGCACTTGCTTCTAGTAGAGAGTTCCCTTATATATAACTTGTCTGCTCTCTTGAAAAATTTGGCCTCCTCAGTACTTGTTATATTTATATTTCTCATTTTCTCCTGCAGATGATGGGTCATCCTCATGTTATTGTTGGTCAAGTTCTGAAAGAGCAGCAACCTTTTTAAGGCTTCATGAAGAACTCCCACTAAATGCTTTTGAAAGTAGTAGCTGGACATTAAAGTGGATTGGGGGTGACAAAAGTATTTGTGGCACAATTATATATCATCTGGAAAGAATCTTAAAGAAGCACCATGGAGTTATTGTGAAAAACCATGGATCCTTGTTAGATTCTTCTTCTCAAGATCTTGCCATTTCTGTCAGTTTAGAAAATGCCCTTGACAGCTCAGATGAGACCCTCCTTAAGTTCATAATGGTCAATGCTTGCTCTGGCATATATTTGGTAAGTTTGTCTCCATCATGAAACAGATTTCCATGCTAAAGCTCCACCTTACACACAAGAGTGTAATAGCTATATGATTCATGCATTGACTGTTGGTAACCATTGAGGAACATCTGTCAAAAATTTCAACTCTATCTACATATTCAGAGATGACCCAAGCCTTCTTTTCTTAATGAAGTATAGCACTTCATCCGTCTCAAAATGAGTCCACTGATTCCTTTTAGGTAGTTATGCATGAATTACCAATGATATTCCTATGATAAGTCAATATCCCTTGAGTCTATTACAATACATGTTCATGGGGTTACAAAAATTGTACAACATTAACCAACTTCTTTTTTAATTTTTCTTGAAACAGAAACCAATACACTCATTTTGGGACAAAAATAGTATTTGTTAGCTACAATTATTATTTGTTTTTCATTTTCATTTATAAGGTCTGGCACTATTAGCTGAACTGAATATGGTTCCACCTTTTGCAGAATGTTGTTGGTGCTGCCATGGACTTAGATGCTGTAAGTAGATTGGAGAGAGACCACCATATTGAAATACAGACTACAATGAAGTCCATGAAAAATATATGGGCTACAGAAGTTTCCTACACAAACCCTCTCAATGAGGCCAGAAACTTAATTAGGGAGCTGCAAAACAGGTAAAAATAGTAGGATTTTCAAGTGTATCTTTTATGTAGGCACTGTCTTCACTTCACTGCAATATATAGCATAGGCTATCTTCCATTCTAATTTTCTATTTCAGGAAGTGGCCTACATCTTGTACTGGCTGGCTCATAGATGAAGATGAGCCACTGTGCTAGTGTTATAATGCTTAACAGTTGTATAATAAGAAATTCTGAAATTCCATAGAGCACAGAGAACCATACTCTGACATTAACAGATTCATTGACCAAAAACTGACATCTTCCTAATAAATTTTGTCTTTTAAGCTTTAACCTATTCATTCATGTACTCTCATATTTACCATAATTGTACCACTAGGTTGCAGTTTACCTTCACCAACTAGACATACTCTTCAAGATTTAATCTGCAGTTAGTGATGAAGCATTTTGGTTACATCTTTCAAGTGATCTTACTACTGTTCACATGTCAAGTTGTGTGATATTTTACAAATTTTATTCAGGAATGAGAATTACTATAACAGGCTTGCAATACATGCTGAAACCTACCTGTCTTTCCTTTTGGTGTGTTCATTGGTTTCTTGTAGTTTTTTAAAGATGAAACAGAATTGAGTGAGAGAGCAAAGCAAGCATGGTAGGCTTGTGTTGTCTCTCTGGGTATGTAATACATTACACATTTACAGGAAGTAGAAGAAGCAGATCCTGATGTTGACTTTACAAAAGTGTCCCCACACTCACTCACCTGTCTTAATTATTTTGAGATCAAGTGGTCCAGAAATGATATTAATCATATTCATATCCATCCTTGTTCTTTGTCTGTCTCTCACTCACAACTGCCATTTACTGTTTTACTCCCTAACCTTTTCTTTTAACAGTTGTTATTTACTGCACCACCAACTTCAACCCATTCTTCATACCAATAAACTATTACTTTTTTTTTGGAAATAAAGCTTCA
>JAYMTK010000933.1:0-18520 GCA_036897405.1 Pelargonium myrrhifolium
TATCTATTTATACTATTCAATTATGGTTCACCATAAACATTTAACTTGTATTACAATCTTTTAATTTCCTATTCGTGATATTGACAATTTACTTGCCTTATTTTATATCATTACTTACATATTTTACTTTCTATATTGTTAATAGTTGCTTACAGTAGATTACTTACCTTATTATGCATTTGGGTTAATTTTATAATTATGTAAAAATTTGTGCCAAAACTAAAAATTTGATGACGTGGCGCTCTAATATGCATTATAAACCTGTTTTTTTTGTTCCGCTTTTATAGTATGTATAGATATATAGATTTGTTTATTTGTGTACTTGATTGAATATACATTATATGCGTGTTTAAGTATGTGCAATTTAATTAATTTTGGTTATATTATAAAAAATATATGTAATTAGTTAAGTAAATTAAATATGAATGAATTAATTATTTTTTTATTACCCTTGCAACACACGGAATAAAACTAGTATAGTATATTAAAGAATATTAGGATTTTAAACTGCAACTTTTTTGAGTTTATAATAAGTTGTCAACGAAATTATAACACATCATAGAAAATTTAGGAGTGAAAATTCAATAAAATGTCATGTTATTTTTAATTTATCTTACCAAATTGAATAAATAGCAAGAATTACATTATTTCTTTAATTTTAGATAAACACAATTAATAAAAAAGAAACTATTTGTTTAATGTTCATTACATAAATTAATTCTAACATGCATATATATCCTTAAAAGTCATATACAGATAACATGATTAGGAGGATAGAGTGGGTTAGGTGTACTACTTTCATCAATTTTATGACCAAGGTTGAAGATAAATGCATATAATATTCATGAAATTTATAATAACTATGCATTCATGTGTAGAAAAAATATGATGAGGCATGATTGGAGATTAATTAATATAATTAGGAATTTGAAAAACGTTTAATTTGGTAATTTGCTACTCAATAACTTGATTTTGTACTTCAAATCTCAGTTACTTCTATTCAAACCCTTAGCAATTTGAATTTAAATCGTTTAGTTATTGTGTTTAATAAAATGGTAGATTTTTAACATATGTCAAATTATTGGAAATCAAATTATCCGACCACGGAATAAAGCGGTACGTAAAAAAATGTTGAGAATAACCTTTCACTTGAATACTCGTTTTAGTTTGCAAATATTATTCTCAGTATTGTGCACGAATAGTGTAATTAAAAGTCATTTACACCGACAAACCATCAAATACTTACTCATTTATAAATATCATTGCCACGTTACAAGAGATATTTCAGTTCGGGACTCATTACAAGAAAATGTTGTGAACTATGACGAAAATCTGTGACATAAATTTTCCATCACAAACTGTGAGAATTGTATCACCCACTTTTCTCCAAATCATGGTAGAGCTAAAACCAGAACTAACATCACACTGTTTCACAAGCTAGTCTTGTTTCAGTTCTTGCTTAGATGTTCTATTAGTCGATTTTATTTTTCAAGTGTATGTACTTATGTTTTCCTCCTAGGAAACTTCATGATATAAATTAAGTGCTTCTACCGATAGAAAAAAGAATTATATTTTTCGTCAACAATACGAATTTTTGTCAGAATTTATAACCGAAAAATAAAAGATGACAGAATCATTTGTGACATGAACTTCTGTCACAAATCGCGACTTTTCTTGCAGTGACTTCACACCGAAATCGAGACAATATATGTGTATAATCTTCACAAATGTAATTAACTCTCCAAATATATATTGAGTGTGTAACGATGTGATGTCCAAACCAAACAAAACCACTCACAAAACCCACCAACAACATACATGGAAACAAACAATTCCCAGCTGCATGGTATTATTTTGTCCACATAATACATATATAGTATGCTGGCCTTGCAATTCTTAACACGAAATAAACAATACAGTCGTGCAAGAAACAAGCCAAGACAGAGCTAGGATCTAGCAATTAAGGAGCTTCATTAGTTAATTAATTCATGGACCAGAAACCGCCGCCGCCACCACCACTGTTGCCGGAGATGTCAGTTCTGGACCCGGCGCTCCACGCGTTCGGCGTACAGATCGAAGAAATATCGCCCAACAAGGTGTCTGCGCGCCTTCTCATCACCCGGATATGCTGTCAGGTCGGTCTTTTCTTATACCAGAAAATACTGTCTGAGTAGCGTTCTGAAAAGTGGAACGTCAACTAATTAAACACGAAAATCTATGATGATGAATTATTCAACTACTTAGATAATACTTACTACATGTTTTATGTGAATTATTTTATATCTCATAAATTTTGTTTCATGTCTTCCGAACAAAAGTTTCATTGAACATTTTAAAAAAACTTATTTAACATTTCAAACTCTAAAATCTTGATGTTTCATAATATTCCTGCAGCCGTTCAAAGTGTTGCACGGAGGGGTGTCAGCGTTGATAGCGGAGTCGATAGCTAGCATGGGGGCCCACGTGGCGTCCGGATTTAAAAGAGTCGCCGGAATTCAGCTGAGCATCAACCACCTCAAACCCGCCGGGATCGGCGACCTTGTGGTGGTCGAAGCCACTCCGGTCCACGTTGGGTCAACTATTCAGGTTTGCTTCATTTCATTTCATTACTCTATCTCCATGTTGGATAGACATGCACGTCACCACATTTATATAAAATACAAATTTTGACCATAGCTGATCAATTACTGCCCTTATGAGAAGTTTTATTACAAATTAGAGCGAAAATGAGTGGCGAGAAAACATCTCCCGAGAAAATGAACTACGAAAAAGTCTGTAGGTGATTTTCAGTCGCAAACTTGAATTTCATGAGCTACGCGTTTTGTCCATTGCATACATTGGTCCGTCACAAATCATTAGTATCAAACCGCTAATACGCTAAAAATACGATTGAATAAGAATAAATGATATTTTTGTGATTTATCATTTTCTAATTTGGAGAAAATTCTGATCAGATGATCATGATTGTTTAAATATGTGTTTTAATGGCTACCTTTCTTAATATACAAGTGGTGCTATACATGACAACTCCACTCAAATAATATGCACTAGATTAACACAAACAAACATTACAATCCATATATAGCCGGCTATATTTCTAGCCATACTGTAAAGCCGTTTGCAATACCAAAGCCAAAATTTTGTTTAAGAGTACGTAGACAAAAAATGACATAAAAGAATATAAAATTCAGGACCCTATTGGCTTGTGTGTTGAATTTGTTGAGTACTTTCTCTTACAAAACTATTTCATTTATTGATTTACTAGAATCTGTCCTTAGTTTGAGTCCCTATATGGACCTTTTCTTTGAGTGCTCATGTGATTTGATGAGAGATAGATAGAAGTTTTCTTTCCCGTTAAAGATTTTACGGACATCAACGTCACCTAGAATATTATCATGTAAAACCTGACTCCAAACTAAAAATTAATCCAGGCTCAACTATTATATGAAGATGCGGTCCTCACATTTTTTTTTAATGTGAGATTGATTAACATAAATAAATAAAAAACTAAGGTGCAATTAATTAAGTATATGAATTGGTGTCATGCATGCAGGTATGGGAGGTGTGGTTGTGGAAGATGAAAGCCGATTCAAGTAAATCTTTGGTAGCTTCATCGAGGGTTACACTTTTGTGCAACTTGCCAGTGCCAGAGAATGCAATAGAAGCTGAAGTAACTCTCAAGAGATTCGCCAAGTTATAATTATTAATTAATGACTCATCATAATTAACTCTTATATATATATATATATATATATATATGTATATTTGCAATACAAACTTAATTTGTTAGTGCAATATCTATATGTTTTAATTACATTACACTGACAGCTTACCAACTAATTATAGTTAGTAAGTTGGAGCCACTCTCACATATAGAACTGATCATCTCATGATAGCAAATCCTTTCTTGTATTTTGATCAAATTAAGCCCAAAAAGCCCTACAATAATTGCGGTTTCAAGAGAGAGGCTAAAATCAAAACTCTCTTATACTATATAGCAAATTACGTCTCTTATAAGTCACTTAACTTGTCTCCTAAAAATAAGTAGTCTACCTGTAACTTACTTGAGGAGATGACCAACTCAAATTGCCTTGTATATAGGCTACTTAGCCCAAACTACCTTTAATTATGAGCGGGTCTTAACAACCCATCTTTCTTGTAGTTAATTGTTGTGTGAGATCAAACAAAAAGAAGAGAGTATTTTCTAGGGGATGACTTAACAGTAAGACATATATTTTTCTTGTAAAAGATTACGAGTTCGAATCTCATTAAGTTGAGTTGAGCGAGATTTGAGGTTAAAATGGTAGAACTAGCCCATGAGTTTAACCGATAAAAATACATAAATAAGATAGAGTAAAACCAATATGGTTTCTCCTGGTCAATTCTCACACATCTTCAAGATACTGACAACATGAACTCTTGTTGGGGAATGTCTATACATATTCAGTCATACGTTGTATGGTTGTTGAAGAATGAAAGAACTCTTTCCGAACATTGGAGGTCTAACAGAAGGTTCCCCGAAAAAGGTTGGAGGCTCATGCATCAACTCCTGTGGGTGTTTCACACCAAAAATTGTCAGTGCTTTTGCAATGGTTAATGATCAAAATAACTCTAATAACAAGCCATATATTATTAAGATCGATTGCAATTTGTTTTTTTTATGTTAAGCACTAAAAATATTGTGTGGTTGACTCATATAAAATATAGGTTGACCTCAGATTTAGATATTATAGATGTTTTACTCTAGGCTTGCTCTAATTTTAAGATCGACCTCCAGTCACCGTTCCTCCTTCACCTTCAGCCTCCGCGGATATACCTTTGTCCTTCTTCCTCCGTCTTTCCTCGACCGCGTGTATACGTGGAAATTGATATATTGATTTAATTTTGTTAGAAATTGTTGTTTATTTATTTATTTATTTATTTTTGTTGGTTTCTATACTATAAAATAGTCAAAATTGGTTGGTATTTCATAAAATCTGGTAAGCTTTGTTGTGTAATTTTTATGGGTTATGATTTTATGATGAAATGGTTGAATGTGGTTAAAATTTCGTGTTCAAATGAGAAGGGTTTCGATAATTGCGTGATGAATTTTGGTGATATTGATGTTTAATAAATGACGAATAGGTGGTTAGAAGATGAATTTGCCGATGATTATTGGAATTTCATGAATTAGATGGGCACATGAAGTTGGTGAAATTAGTTTGTCGGGCGTAATTGATTGAATTTCTATTTGTTTCTATATGTTTTCGCTCTGAAGTGAATTTGATTTCTTACAAAATTAAATTATAAATTTTGAAACATGATCACGTTTTAACTACCTCTACAAATTATTTTTTCTCATTGCGTCCGATGCACTGTAGTATATATAAAATCGTTCTCAAATCTTGTATCATTGCAAATTATTCAAGAAAATAAGACTATTTTTTATGGTATTAGAGCAATTACTTTACTTATATTTGTTCTTTTCTATGGGAAGAAACCAAGCCATCAATTTGAAAGTCAACACAAACCTTACATGCAAAGTGAGCGTGCAATACTTTTTAGTGTGGTGGATGTCAAATTATTATTTTATTTTCTTCGAGCACCAAAATTTTTGAAGAGCGACAACCAATGTTAGAGAACGGTGCTCATACTGTGGGAACACTGGTCAAGAACGAGAGGCATGTTACACCCTCGTTGAGTATCCGAACAACAAGCCTAGTTCAGTCAAGTGGTTGGTACATGAGTAGAGGCAATGACCTGATTAAAGAGAAACATTGAAAACGGCTAAGTTGTGCAACTCACGCCCGTCGACTCTCATTCATTATATGATTATCAAATCAAAATATTTATAATAAAATTATATTACCTTGAATCATTGATTCGAGAGCGACTAATCGTGTTACATGCGGTAGTAATTCTTTTACTAATACATTATTTCTCAACCCTATTTTAATTTGGAATAGTAAAGTAGTCATACTAAAAAACACTGGGTATCCACTTTAACGATGTTTATTAGATAGTGAGTCTAATGACCCATAATAAAAACAATAAAAACATGGTGTATTAAGTATTAATTAAAGAAATTAAAGAATCCCAAAACGGAGGTACTCTAAAAAGTGGGTTAGCTATACAATTTCGTGGGCAATCAATTTTTATTGAAAAAGATCATATTTTTAATTGAATTCTTATCCAAAATAATACATAAGTAATTAAATTTGTGGTTGAAAAGAGTCGACTCCATTGTAACACTCAAAACACAGAGTCCAGAGACAGTCAAGATAGGTAGAAGAAGCTTATGACACCCTGTACCAATCTCCTTCCATCCCCAAGAATCGCACCGACTCCATAACTCACCTTTTATTATTTTATACTAATTTCGTTGAATGTTTTGCTAATCCAATCCAATCAGATACAATCCGCTGATTCATTACCCATGTGCATGTGCTTGATTCATATTTTATTTTTCAACGGTGATTGCTGATCACAGCAAAAACAAAAAGGTGATCACTTGGCAACATTATTGTTATCTATAAACTCGTCATTGCTTTTGGGTCATCTTCTTGAATCTAGATTGACTTGAGTTTTAGATTTTTGGGGTCCAATTCTTCTTCTGACTTGTGGGTTCTCGACATCGACATGGAGGAAGCTAAGGGTAAAGTCTACACCTTTGTTTGTTTTGTTTGTTTCAATGGGGATTTGATGTTTTCTTCTGTGATCTATTTTGTTTGACTTTGATGGGTTTCATTGTTCTGTCCATTTTAGTGTATTTTGTGCATGATTACAGAATCAGCAACTGAGAATTGGTTCCTTTGATGAGTTTCATTGTTCTGTTCATTTTAGTGTATGACTCCACAATCAGCAACTGAGAATTGGTTCCTTTGATGAGTTTCGTTGTTCTGTTCATTTTAGTGTATTTTGTGTATGATTCCTGTATCAGCAACTGAGAATTGGTTCCTTTGATGGGTTTCATTGTTCTGTTTATTTTAGTGTATTTTGTGTATGATTCCAGAATCAGCACCTGAGAATTGGTTATGGCCAAATCGGACGAGTCTATGTTTATGGAAATCTAGAATTGCCCGGAATGGGGAATTCTAACGTATAGATTTAGCTAGTGTGAGAATGCCATGAGAATGAACAAATTTAGATCTTTTATTGAATTTGAGCTCAGTTTACTGAATGAATTTAGGGGTGTTTTGAGTTCTGTTGAGATTCATGTTGGGGAATAGTTTATTTGTTCATAACTTTATGCATTTCTTATTTGCCATCTCAGTTGTGGAGACTAAGGATGGAACTATTTCTGTGGCTTCTGCATTTGCTGCTCATCAGGAAGGTAATTCCTCTTTTCAGATTAATATTCGCTTGCCTTTGTTTTCTATATCTCTATTTGGTTGCAGATATATAACCTGTGAAGCACTGATTCCTTGTTTTGGTGATGCATTGTATTGGAATTGTGTGTTGGATAAAAACACGGACACGCTAATCCTATTTGATCATTTAAAAAAAAAAAAAATTGGAATCACTTAGCTTGCTTTTTAATTTGAACTTATGTTGTTAATGGTTTGTAGTGAGTATTGACTTAGCATGTTGAAAATGGAACTGATTGTTTTTTTCCTCAACTACCATGCAACTTGGATTTCAATTTGACGTGTTTGTTGTAAATTTAACTTAATATGATAAAGAAAAACTACAAGTTCATAATATTCATTACATGCAAAATGCATATTTTTAACCAAATTTTTTTGTCATGAAGTGATAAATCTTATGCTCTTTTGAAATGAAGAATGCCCCATCCATACTGTGTCCTGTGTATGTGTCTGAATCGGTGCTTCATAGTTGTAATTTGTAAACCATTGTTGCTTCTTTTGAATTGTGGGTATACTTTTAAAAATTAAAAGTAATGTCCAGCCAAACTATAGTTGAAAACTTGAAATGCGTGGATCCCAATGGGAGGTACTAGGTTGTCTAATAATAAGATCTAAATGTATCCAAGGCTGGAAGACGTTGACATTATTTCCCGATTACTAAATTTACCGCTGGTTTTCTTCTCCAGCTGTACAGGATAGAGACCATAAGTTCTTGACTAAAACAGTTGAAGAAGCTTATAAAGGGGTAGATTGTGGACATGGAGGCCCCTTTGGTGCTGTCATCGTTCGTAATGATGAGGTTGTTGTGAGCTGTCACAACATGGTTTTGAACCGCACAGATCCAACTGCCCATGCAGAGGTGACAGCTATAAGAGAGGTTAGATCGATAAAACGTCTTTTACAAGATACTTCGTATTTTCACATTAGATCTTTTCTATTCGAGACCACATTTCTTACTGCATAAGGATACTCTTAACAATGCTATAAAAAATAATATAATTTCCGCATAATTCTGCCACTCTATATAGTGAATTTAGTGGAATACAAGTAACGGTTCGTGTTTCAATCGTAGTATATATCCGCGTAAAACTTTAGCTCTATGATTATTAGTTGAGTATTCAACATTTCAACGGTCCTGTTTAGGGAATAAACTGAATTTTCTTGTGGAAGTTGTAATCAATGAGAAATGCAAGCACCGTTTGGGGAGGGATTACATTGAGTCATTGGTTGTTTAATTTATAAAAATAAAAATAAAAAAGTTTTACGTGATCCACACATTAACCTGATGACAAGTGTTTCTTTGTATGTCTGGAAAGCTTGAAATTTGCAAAATAAAGTAACATATTTGATGATTGAAACCATTATTATGTCAATATTTGTGCAAGTACTTTCGTTTGACCTGTCATTTACATAATTTCCAGCTTTCGTGTAACTCCACTAGCTACACTTGTGCTTATAATGTCATTGTTTTTGCTTTTAGATCGGCTCATTAACACTCATGTTCCATTAAAAATAGTGCTTCTACTTTTATTTTCTTTTCCTGTCAGTTTATTAGTGCATGTATCTATGACTCATACCCACTAATTTAACTCACAAAGCTCTGGTAAATGGGCATGGTTTCTTTCTGTAATCTACATTTATCGTTTCAATTTTTTTTTTTGGAAGTTGCATGACCGTCACTCTGCAATTATTTATCTATACCAGGCGTGTAAAAAACTCAATCAGATTGAGCTTTCCGACTGTGAAATATACGCCTCTTGTGAGCCTTGCCCAATGTGCTTTGGTGCCATCCATTTGTACCGAATCAAGGTGGAACTTTCTCATACATTTTCCCTTCCCTTTCCTTCCATTTACATTTCTAATCGTTAACACTACTTGTGTGTCAACAGAGGTTGGTTTATGGAGCAAAGGCTGAAGCAGCCATTGCTATTGGATTCGACGATTTTATTGCAGACGCGTTGAGGGGCACCGGTTTCTATCAAAAAGCTAACTTGGAGATCAAACAAGCGGATGGCAAAGGGGCGGTCATTGCCGAACAGGTCTTCGGGAAAACAAAGGAAAAGTTCCGAATGTACTGATTTGTTCACTGCTATTTCTAAATGCTACTGATTAATAATACTCTACCAAGGAGTAAGGGTACATTTGTTGTGATGGTAGATTTTCCATTGCATTGTGTACATAATTCATTTGTGTTAGTTAATCAATGCAAACAGGCAAATGAATTTATTTTCATAACTATTTGAATCAACATTTGATTTGCATAGTAGTTATCTTCTGGGCACCACATGTGTAGGAATGGTGGTCGGCGGTTATGGGGTGGGGAGGACCTATCCTGTCCCTGCCCCCCGCGTGTAAAAGCTCTCCCCTCTCTGTCCCATTTCCGTCAAATTTTATGTGCGTGGAAAATAATTTTCGAGATTATTCAAATGTTTTAAAAGATAATACGAGCAACCGAATGTGGGAATGCCATAAGTTGATTTGGAAGCCGCATATCCCGCCAAAAATGCAAGGGTTCGCGTGGTTGGTGGCGTTAAATAGCATTCCCACATCATGTTTTCTTTCCGCTCGGGGTATCCTTGGTCCGGGGACAAACATTTTTTGTAAATTTTGTGACTCAGTTCCGGAAGATTGTGCTCATGTTCTTTTGCATTGCTCTTATTCATGGAAAGTTTGGGTGAAAGTCTTGAAGTGGTGGTCTGTTCATCATGTGTTCTCCAAAGATGGTTTCTCTCTCTTCTGTTCTTGGGAGTCCGCTTTGTGCATTGGTGGTTCTCTTGGAAAGTTATGGGCTCTGACTTGTGTGGCCACCATTTGGTTCATTTGGAAGGCAAGGAACAGTCTTGTTTTTGAGTCCAAGCTACAAAACCCAGAGGAGGTGGCTTTGAAAATCATGTGCTTCCTGCATTCTCTTTCCCCTTTGTTTGGATGTTCTGTCAATTGGGATGCTTGGCGAGCCTCCCCATTTAGCTTTCTTGTGTAATTTGGTTTCTTTTTGTTCTTTTTTGAGATTTGTACTTTTTCCGCATCCTTCGGGATTGTTTTTATAAAAAGTACCGTTTGCTGATAAATAAAAAAATCATGTTCCTTTATCCCTTCAGCACACTAACACCAGACCTGATCTGACCTCAGTTGTCGCTACCGGTGATTGTGGGAACTTCATCTCTCTAATTTAGTATAGTTGAGTAGTGAATTTGGACATTTTGGGGGCATATGGGTCTTCTTAAATTTGGCAATTTTGTTTGGAATATGGAGATTGGTATTCTTGTCATTTCGGTGGGATTGGAACGATGGGTTTCCACTGTTTTGGCGATTTTGAATTTATGGGATTTTGGAGGTAGGTGTTTCTGATTCTTGATGAGAAATAAAGTAAAGGCCACAAAAAACGCCGCATAGGTGGAGCTTCAAGCGTGTGACGAGCCTCAAGAAATATCATTTTGATTTTGATTTTTTTTCAATTTTTTCCATGCCAGCAACCGAACTTCTATAAAAATGTGCCACGTCGGCGAGTTTCTTCTACCACAGCGTGTACAGTCCATGTGGATATCACTTAAGAGAGCTTGTAACGGGGTTAATGGTAGGCACCAAATTGAGTTGAAAATGAAATGTTGAGTTCCAAATTTACTTTTATTTCGAATATATTTTATTTGTTTCGTAACAAGTGATCAAAACTGATTTGGGCCTAGTTGATACCCAAAGAGAAAGAGTGGTATGTGGAAACTAAAGAATACCCAACAGAAAACCATATATTGGCTTTTGTCATGTGAGGCTCTGGTCCTATTTGTCCCTCCATCATTCTAATCTGAGCGAGTGATCGTATTTTCCAAGCCTGTCAATATCAAATAAATGTCAAGGCAAAACCAAGGAACAGAATTGAAAACACTATTGCTGTTCAAAACTTGATACTCTCTATGCATTTAGTAGCAGACCATACAGAAACCACCTTTCTTCAAGTAGAAGAACCCATCCACCCTCATTGTCACTGTCATCAGCAATCCAAATTTGATGAATCCCATCGCACCAATGAAGACGCATATGGTCCCTCAGTTACGTTCATTCAATGAACGCATATGAGAAGCTGCAAGGAAATTCCGCAAATAAAGATTCAACTTTACCCTTGTGAAGGAATTTCCGATCTAATGGAATGAAAAGAGCCTTCCACGGTGACCAGTCGCTCGCTCAAAGTTTGTATCCAGAAGAGTCATCCTCGGGAGAAGAGTCCCGAGATGCTTGTTCTTCATACTCTTCTTCCTCATCATAATCGACGGATGCAGGTTCTCCATTGAGGTCCACATTGACACCATTCACCTTCCTCACAAATTGCCCCCTCACACGAGGCCTCCTTTCAGCAAGCTTTTTCCGGTTTACATATCTAATCTTCTTGTCAAAACATCGTTCCTTCCTTTTCTGCCTAAATTTGATCAATGC
This sequence comes from Pelargonium myrrhifolium, assembly GCA_036897405.1. Classification (NCBI taxonomy): domain Eukaryota; kingdom Viridiplantae; phylum Streptophyta; class Magnoliopsida; order Geraniales; family Geraniaceae; genus Pelargonium; species Pelargonium myrrhifolium. Next base: position 11,772 of record JAYMTK010000933.1, read on the forward strand.
CGCCTCTCTTCTATCAACTTTGCACGATTTGGCTTCAGTGGACGAACTCCCAAATGATGGCCATGGTTGGCTGGTAGGCACTTGACCTTGATCAGGTTGTAAGCAAATGCTTACATAGTAGGGGAAAGATGCCATCCCATGTACAGGAGGATTGTACTGAGACACCATAGCCGAAGTAGCAGGATCATGTATGGTCTTTTGATATAATTGTTTGGATGACGGGATCATAACTTGATTTCCCATTCCCGACATATAATACGGATAAGCATTCTGTGGTGGAAAACCTGAGAGATCAAGTTGAGGTTTGTTTCCCGGAGACATGTGAGCCTGAGATGATTGTTCTTCCTTGGAGTTCCTTTCTTGTGGAAATGGCCGTGACATAGTAGGTGTACAAGACCTCTCCAGGGAACTTGAATCAGGGAAACTACTATTTGTTAACTCATCTGCTTGTGAGTGTCTTTCCCATGACCCTCTATCATCATGTATGTCGGTAACATTAGCCACTTGTCCACCCAATGCATGAAGCTTTTCTCTAGTCATCAAGTGTTGGGCAGCTTCCCCTCCAACAGCTTGCACATTCCTCTTAGTAAAGCTTGATTTGACATATGTGAAAAAGGCCGAAGACTCACCAACCTTCAATTCACTCTTCTTGGGACCTGATAGAAATTGTCCTGAAAAATATTAATGTTATTTCTTACATAAGTAAAACACCTTATCTGATGCGAGATGAACACATCAACCCATTTACAAATTAAAACTAGAACTAAAAAATGGAGAAATAAAATAGTCTGCTGGGAGGACCTTCACTCAATACAAGAAAATATAAGGAATTTTTAACATGCAAGGTATCTACATCCATAAAAATTGTAATACACGGACGGAGCCTAGAAATATAATGAAACAATAGTGATTGAGAGCAAAAAGGTAATCTTGATAGCACCAAGAACCCTGTAAATGTTTACATGTACTACTGGTTATTAAGACAATATAAGCAAATGGGATTTGGATTTCTCATATCCAGAGATGCAACCAACACAAGGGCAAGCTTTGTGCTCGTGTGTGTCATGTGAAGCCTGTCGTCAGTAATGAAACAGATAATGTAGAGTAAAAAAAGACAGCAGCTCACCTGTGCAGTGGTTGCTAATTGCAGACATGTTGGGCCAAGATTGCATTGGCACACTGGCTGGAGGTTCTACAACACCAGCTACTGCAGCCACAATGGAAGTGGCAGCAGCAGTAGACTGAAAAGCAAAAAGTATCGTATCCACATGCAAAAAATATTAGTTGGAACATTATTTAAGTTCAAAAGTAACAAAGTTGTTTATGACAACAGAAATAGGAGGGAAAAAGAGGAAGAACTCCATACAAGCTAGTTATTAAAAAGGTTGTACATACACTGCAAAATGCATTAGAGCAAACCTGCAACTACATCAACATTGATGCTCATTTCACACTATTAAAAGAACTCACTCTGATTCAAGCTAAATGAAAGAGTCAAATTATGGAACTGAATTGTGAAACTCTGTAATCAATTCATGGTTATATTACTGTTCACAACTTGCATGCAGACAATCAGTATGAATATATAATAGATATAGATAATTAGTTAAATATGTTTCATACTATAAATAATAACAAACCTAACTTATAGCCTAGACTTTTTTATGTTATCCTAAATAGGGCACCTCACACCCTTGTCAACACACAACATTCCTGTCCCTGATTTATAGTTTAGTCTAAAATTTGGGCATGTCAAACACTTGAAGACACAAATGCATTTCCATTCATCTTCGGTATGCAATTGAATTCTTATTTACCAACATGAAACTGCAAAGTTATGATGATGTTTTAGTCTTTATATGGTTTCGGACAATTCTTACATATTCAAAGCAGTCAGAGGGTTTTGGTTATTTTGCACTTTTCTAGCAATGGATAGATAGTTATCCGTCAAATTTCTAACTTTACAACTTTAAGCAGAAGTGTCAGTGTTAGTAAAAGTGTGTTGAAAGCACAGGTTGCAAGGGAAGGACTTTTACCGACAACACAAAAGGACTTTGATGTAACATGGTATATGAAGCACAACTAAGCTTCACATAAGCCAGAAAATAAAAAAATAAAACAAAAATCATTTTACAGCAAACAAAGGATTGCCAAAAATAAGGAGTATCAACATTCAACAGACCTTGTCATAAAAACATTGTAATTCCTACAACATCTCTAAGAGTTAGAGAAAAGCTTATTTTAAAGCAAAACCAGCAGTTCTTTCTAGCCAAAGGCCCAAAACCAAGATAATAAGCACCTAAACTCCCAAGATTGCTTCATACAATAGTCTTCTGAAGAGAAAAGTCCAATACATACTCACTTAGACTACTAGATCTGCGTACCCAAAAGACTAGTCTATTACTTGGGTTAACCAGATTCACTTGTATAGTCCAGAAATACTCGGCAGACCCACAATAAGAGACTCCAAGCACAGATATACTACAAGTATTCTCTACTCATTTTCGAGGTGTTAAAAGTATTCTCTTGTTTAGTCTTTAGCATCTTTCTCAATTTTCTCAATTGACCAGATTGGAATTAGAAACAGCTGTCTTTGGTACCATTTATTGTGACTAGACCCCCATAGTTGGTTGATTCCCAAAGTATAACTATAATTACTATTCGGATTCACTGCATTTGCTTAAATAAGCCCGGATTCATCCAGCACAAGCCTGATGCAGGACTCAAAACACCTTTGACACATTCATTCTTGGTCAGGGTTTCGCATCAGTCATCTGTTTTCCGCCACTTAGATATTAAGAATTCTGGAAGCTTTTTTATTTTTGGTATGATATATGAAGAGTAAATTAAACCTGCACCCTGACTCTGAGATATAACAAAATTACACAGACCTCCCCTCTTGTTACAACACTTGCGAAAACCTCCCTCAAATCCATTTTAGTTAACAGATGATAACTTTGTCACGTCATCAGTGTTTCATTGACATGTGGCAGTGGCACCATTGGACTGGGCATATGGCTGCCAGATCATGATTATTTTCTGATGGGGCAGTCCATGTCATCATGATGTGGCAGCCTCATATCCAGTCCAATGGTGCCAAGTGTCGGTAAAATGCTGTTGACATAGCATAGTTAATGTCTGTTAAACTGAACGGATGGAAAATGCATTCAAGGGATGGTCAGTGTAATATCGTTATGCCATCTTCCTCACTCTACTTGGTATTTCGACTACTCATTCTAGAAAACCATGCTATAGCATTACTGCTGAACTGACCTCATCTTCCTGATGAATTGACAAGCTTGCCTCTAGATTGGCAGTTTTTCGAGATCTTTCATCAGTATCGTCTGAGAACAGAGTTGTACTGTTTGTATTAGCATCACTGGGGTCTGATACCACCAGATCAAAGTCATAAGTCAGGATACTCTTCTCTGCCAGCCCTAGCTGTAATGGACAAATAACAGAAATGAACAACTTAATATTGCCTATCCGTAGTACACAAGCAAGTAAAGATAAAAAATAAATAAAATAAAAAATAAAGCTGATGGATATCAAAGAGTTTAGAAACTAGAATCAGCTATTTCAACCCTGGGTTTAAATACATTCTAATGCAATCTCCCAGGCAATCACTGAATGCAAAAATTTCTGAGAGATTAGATTCTGGAAACAGATTTCCACAAATCTCCTAATATGCCCAGATAGCGGTTGGTCCTGATCCCTTGGCTTTGCATATATCTTTATGGATAAGATACATAAGATACCAATGAGCCCCAGAAACATTACTGTAATGTGTGAAAAGGAAATGACAACTGAAATGTGTTAATGACAAAGTCAAGTGACAAACCATGCGCCTTCTCCGCCACATGTGAGTCCACAAATTTAATAGTTCATTTGTGCGTAAAGGCTTTACGAGATAATCAGCGGCTCCAAATCTCAGGCACTTCACAACAACAGAGACCTCATCCAGTGCCGACATCACTTAGCAAAGTAATAGGAATTTATATGATGAGGATCACACAATAAATAACCCAGGAAGAGAAGTAAGCTAGTTGGAAAATGGCAGTAAAAATAACAAGATAATCTTACTAATTACAGGAATGCGCTGCAACCCTTTATCTCGGGTTATGTACTTTAACATTTTCATGCCTTTGGCCATAGGAAGGTCAACTTCAGCAAGTATGATATCAATATCAGGTCCTTCAGCATTCAGTGCATCAATCACTTGTCTAGCTGATCTCACAGACGTGACTGTGAAGGAAAAGATGACAGTCAGTGTATATATCCACTAATACATAAAGGTGATCCATGATGAAAATCTAACAAGCAGCAGTAAATTCTAAAGGTTAAAAAAGTATTACTCATGGATCAATGTTACTATCAAAACTCAAGGGCTAAACCCAAGAAGAGTTTAAGGATGCAATTGGTGAAGGTTAATCCACTTCATTTGTAAAAAGTAAAGGCTGCAAAATTGTACTCAGAGAGCATACATACCATTCCAAGACTTAAGAGTAAGAGCTAACAAATAAAATTTGGAAAGGGAAAGATGCAATAGCACAATAAATAACAATATTAAGTTCAACAGGGAAAGAAAAAAAAAAAAAAATCTATTGTTTAAATTTAATCTGTTTATCTTATAAAAAAATGATCTTAAAATCTGTCACATTCACACAGTACTAATGTTATTTGTGCTTTGTGGAAAGGAGACTCAATATGATGAGCAAAAACAGGCAGTTTTGAAATTAATGATAATGAATGAATGAATGAGAGTTATTTGGTACAGATGTTAGGTACAGATTGAATCCATAGTATCATCCCATGACATGCTCAGGGTAATAACCTCACAGTTAAAATGCAGCAAAATTAATAATAACAAATAAACAAGAAAAGAAATAATGTCCTTGGACAAACAAAGCCTAACTTTTCGCTTGTTTTTTTTAAGTAGAAGCCAAATCTGACCAACATGGTATAGCAGCCAGTTTGGAGAACACCACATTATGTTGTAACAATGTCAATTAATTTTTAAGTCTTGAACATCATCATCTAAGTTTTTTTCTCGCTATTCAATTGTATCCTTCAAATATTATACCCTATCAAATTTTTGCATCCAATTTCCTTCAACAAACATGAAGTATACATAGCTTCCAATAATTCATTACACTATTCGGCATGCTATATATCACATTAAGTTAACACCATATAAGTTTCTCTTTCCTATCCCCTTTATCAATGAAATAACTCAATGGTCCTTAAAATTAAAATTATTTCTTAGTGTTTATTTTACCTTAAAATAGTAAGGATTTTGTGTGGTCCATATAAGTGTACAGACCACACATTCCCAACAATGATGCTATAAGCAAATCATCTTCGTTTTTGTACATCTCCATCACTCGTTGATGCAAAAGTTTTGAATGCACAAATAAATTCTATTACTTTTGATTTGTATTTTTTTTCAATGGCTTAAAAAGACTAGCTATAGTTAGTTCAATTTTGTTTAAAAATCTAAACTTTGTGCAACTCAGGGTAGTTATATGTATGTATATGTTATTGAACAACTCAATTTATTAAAGATACCATACTCGATCTCCAAACTATTTTTAAATCAACATTGATTCTTGTACGATCGATCTCATAAGTACCATAAAAAGTTCAAAACATGTGAAATCAAGAGTATAAAATGGAAATAGAAAAATACCATAATTATAAGTAATAAAACATTGAAATAAAAACAATTATACCCTGATAGGAGCACTTGCAGAGGAGCCTGCACACTTCTTCCGAACTTTTATTATCATTGTCACAAAACAAAATCCTCACTTTACTCCGATCAATAAAACCCTCTCCTCCCTTATTCCCACCAATCTCGGGATGCTCCATCATTATTCAACCAAATCCAAAATACCGCCGAAATTTTTGCTCAGAGAATGAAACAAACGAAAAAATCAGATCATCGCAGATCAAACCCTCCCGTGGTAAAAGGAATTGGTAGTGAAATTAGGGCTAGAGTTTGTGGCCGAGAGTCCGTACCACCGGAGAGAGAGAGAGAGAAAAAAAGAAAAAATGGAAGTTGAGGAATTGATGCAAGAACAAGAAGGTCCAGAATCGGAGACGGTGGAATTCAGGATCGCCGGAGCAGAAGAAGCGCACGTTAGCAGGCGGCGACTCGAGCTCAGAGTAAACTGGATAGAATGGAAAGATTCAAGTGCCAGTGGATGTGGTTCTGTGGAGGTGCTGGTTGCTAAGGTGAGCGGTAAGCGCAGGATAAAAGGAAAAATGAATTGGCGCAGGATAGCGTTGGAGGCTGACGTGGAGGGGAAAAAGCGCAAAAGGAGGGGATATTATAATATTGTGTAGGGGAGAGAAGGGCACGTCAGCGAAAGATATTTACTGGGAATAAGGAAAGGTAATATGTCCGACCAATAAATGATTTGAATATATTTGATTTGTGGACAAAAGGTGGCATTGACTACTTTCTTGGATGTTTGGTACCCAAACTAAAATACACAAATTCGAAAACAAACTATTTGTACTACCGTAGAGTGTGGATTTTATTCTTTTTGTTGTTTTAAGACTCGGTTGAGATTTTTGTGCGGTTAAATCTGCTTTTGATTTTTTCGAGCGGCTACGGTTAGAAATGGTTGCGGGACGGGCATGAGGCGGGGAGTGTCAATCCCATCCCCGTCCCCGCATAAAATAATTATTTTCGTCCCCATCCCCATCCCCGCATGGGAAATGATATTATTCCTCATCCCCGT
>JAYMTK010000934.1:0-18518 GCA_036897405.1 Pelargonium myrrhifolium
CATTGGTTTGTTAAGTTGCAACTGATATAACTTTATATCAGTCAACTGATATACATTTTACCCTTTAATTATTACATCCCAAAAGTAATTTCCAAAACATGGATTATTTATTTAGCCAATAGTTTGCAAAATATATAGTAGTATACAAAAAAAACAAATAATTAGAAAATTAGAAATAATATAGGAGTATATTTTTTCTCATCCAGAAAACAAAAAATAAATAAAAAAGGAGAGGAAATAGATAACACTTTCCTTTTTCGGTGAAATTGGCCTCTGCGACAACAAGTAGCTCCTCTTCATCGTCACCGTCATCACCTCTCTCCTCTCTCTCTCTCACTCCATTTTCTTCGCCATTTTCTAGGGTTTTCTGATTCCTATCGACCCCAATTCCAGATCCAGATCTGTTGTCGGAATCGCTGGAAACCCTAATTTCTCAGAGATTACGCGTCAACCATCATTTTCAGTGAATTTGAGCTATGGATGCCGATTCGTGGAGTGTGCGTCTCAATTCGGCTTCTAAGCGGTACCAATCAGCTCTTCAATCGCGATCTGGTGAGCTCAATTTGAATACCATAACCTTTTCTTCTTTTTATTTTTTATTTTTTATTTTTTTTTATTTTAAATTTCCCTTTTGGTTTGGTGGGTCGGAAATGATTGCGGATTTTCCAGGAATTTTGATGTCCGGTATGAATTTTCTAGCTCGCAGAGCTTGTTGGAGCTTGTATGTGGCTTAAAGTTTTGTTTTTTTCGTTTTTGGTTGTTGGGTTTTCTTCTTCTGGGTTCTGAGAAATGACGGGAAAAGAAGGGAATTTGTGATCATTGGTCTTAGGATTTTAAAGATTTTCTTATCCCAGATTTTTATTTCCTTTCTATGAGTGAGTCTGTACGAGAATTTGTATTTCCCCCCCTGAATTTCCTTGTATTATATATTTTTGTTTCGTTTTGTTGCTGGGAGTTTAAGGGAAATGAGGAAACATGAAAGAATTTGTTTTCGGTTTATTTAATTTATTGTTTTTCGCTCTAAGGAAGCATAAATTTTGCATTTTTATTACAATCCAAGCATTAAGAGTTAGAGTCAACTGCTGAGAATCTATGGTGGATCTTAGGATGTGAACATTAGATTTTGAATTATACTTGTGTATGGTTTCCTCGTATAATTTGTTGTTCCAGCAAATAAGGAAGCTTTGTATTTATACCGTTTGTACGTATATTGACTTGAGATTATGCAACTGCAGATATGTTTATGGGGTTTGAGGAAATTGATGTGGACGATGATGTAAGGGAGGAGTTTCCATGCCCATTCTGTTCGGAGTATTTCGATATTGTTGGATTGTGCTGCCACATTGACGAAGAACATCCCGTGGAGGCAAAGAATGGGGTATTTACTCCTTTAATGTCTTGTGATTGCTTATTAGATGCAAGTAGATAACTTCATAAGAAATTTGGGTGCATTTGTTTAGATTGTTCATTTTTTTGGTACAGCGTGGTTATTTTGATTCTATTCAAGGTTTCTGATTTTATTTTCCTTGTTGTCTAGTGGAAGCTGCATGAGAAGAAAGTGCTTTTGTTTCACCATTTTCTGGTTATTATTGAATAAAATGTCTGATATCAACTTAGGTAACTTGTCAGCTTGCAAGATTTGACTGTTTACCAATTTATTGGAGTTCAAGTCTTGACACAGTTGAATTTGGTAATATTTTATTTATTTTGAACTTCTGCTTTCATGGTGCTCATGTTCTATTAGTTTGTTGAAGAAAACCATGGATGAAATGCATTTTGTCGATTTCAACTATGTTACTGTTCCATTGGACATCAAAATATATTGAGGTTCAGTGATGTGTAACGATGTCTTTAACCCGTTCATGAGTGCTTTAGTTACCATGTCTTGGCTTAGAAGTAACTAAAGTTTTCATGGTTTTGTATTGGTTTGAATTAAAAGCGTGTGTGTTTCTTATTTTGTTGGTTTATGCGGTAGGCTAAATATTTCCTTCCCTCATGTTGTGGGATGCTTACTAATGTTCGATTTTCCTCATGGTGGGACTTTCATTCTGCAGGTATGTCCAGTTTGTGCAATGAGGGTCGGGGTAGATATGGTTGCGCACATAACCCTTCAACATGGAAATATTTTTAAGATATCCTTTTACCTTGAGTTTTAATTGTCACAACGAGTGCTCTTACTTTTTTTTTTTTTCTCTCATCACAAGTCAATGTGTTGTGTACCTTATCACAAATTAAATATGATTGGGTGTTGCACATGCCGTTTCCTTTTGCCTTGAAATAAATTTTTTGTATGGTGATAGTTGAAAATATATATGTTGCATAGTAAAAGTTTGAATTAGCTACCGTTTCGGGTTTTCTCAGTGAAGCTTATAGGAAGGTCAACCAAAGCACTTGTCAATCTGAATTTTCTTTTTTCTTTTCTAAATACTTTATACTAAACCTATGGTAATCGGTAACCTTGATATACATGGGTGATTTAGGAATTTATTTTCTTGACAACTGATTTAATTATTCTCTGCAAATTTTAAGGCCATTTCTTTTAAAACCTCCCTCAAACAGTTTAGAAGACCTTGAGTCATTGTGCAAGTCAACCCTGTTATTGTCTGACTTTTATCGGATTGCATTGTTTCATTTGAAAATATGATGTAGAGTTGACCCTATTCTCTGGGTTCCTTAACGTGTAATTACATGCAGCGCAAGAGGAAATCACGTAAAGGAGGATCTCACTCAACGCTTTCTTTGTTAAGGAAAGAACTTCGAGAAGGAAATCTACAGTCCCTTTTTGGGGGATCTTCCTGTATAGTTTCCTCGTCCAATGCAGCTCCTGATCCACTGTTGTCATCATTTATTTTGCCTATGGCTGACGATTTCATTAGCACTCAGCCTCACTTTTCAGCTGAAATAAGTTCAGCGAAGAAAAGTTCAGATGAGAGTGCTTCGCAAAGGTATGTCATCATTGCATTTCCGTCTTTATATTGTTTGTTTCTTGAGAAGTTGCATTTTCCAAAAATAATAACGAGAAAGAGAGGGAGGTAGAGAGGCTGGAAGATTTCATGGCGGCATTATCACATTAATATTTTGCTTATCACTTGATCACGGTCGTGCCTGTATTGTTGTCCTCTTTTTACTTCTGTCCATGATACTTACATTACTAATAACCGAAGCCCTGCCTGTCTTTAATATATCTTCTATCAACTTATCGCTTTCTTTGTGCATCTTTTTATCTCGCTTTTCTGTACGTTTCTTATGCCGGGGTATATGGTACTCTCTTGACATTCCTGAGATTTTGTAGATGCACATCTAATTAGGTACCGTTTGGATTAGAATTTCGGTTTAGAAATAGGAATCAAGATTGGTAATGAGAATGAAATTATCATTCTTCCATGTCTGAGTTATGACTTTTTGGTCATGAAAATGGCTTTTGAATGGAGTCATTCTAAATGTTTTAATCCAAATGCCTATCTTCGTCCTTTTTGGTCATGAGAATCTCATTCCCATTTCAGAATGTGTAATCCAAAGTAAAAGCGTGGATCGGCACAAGATAGACCCATTTTAGGGGGTGACGGGTTTGGGTCACATCTTTTCAACCCAAACCTGAATAAGAAATCTGACATGAACCCAAAACTCAAATTGTCAGCTTTATCATATTCCATCTAATGTGCACGTGTTCTCATTTTAGCATAATTTTCTTGCATATGTTTGACTTTGCGATTCCATGATCTAACGAAACTTTAGCGGTTTTGTTGGCGACAGAAACGTCAAGTCCTCGCCGATGTCAGCCAAGGATCAACAAGAGAAGGCGAAAAGGTGCGAGTTTGTGCAAGGGCTGTTATTATCCACCATTCTAGACGATAACTTATGAAGAGGAGGAAAGGGAGGGGATGTCCATAATGGAAACGCTCCTCGAAACGTAACTACGAGCAAGTGTTGAACGACGAGTCGAGCTGAGCTGAGTCGAGCTTTGCAATTTGTTTGTAGTGAAATATTTCAAATGTATGAATGAGAGAGTGGAATAAGGTGTAGTAGGAATGAGTGTAATTTATTATGTTGCATCTTGTGGACTTTTTAGAAGAAGCCTGAACAGATTTCTATATTATCTTCTATATTTTTCAGGTTATAATATATATATATAAGTAAATGAAAATAATTTAATTATTAAAAAATAAGTGAAACTCTTCATGAATGATTCTTAAGTATTTATTTCAAGTTTCTTTAGTCATTAAATAATGACTTAAATATGCAATATTTTGTTCTATTGGATTGAATTCTACTTAAAATTTACTTTCCATCTAAATCTGATTTGATTCTCTTCATACCAACAAGCCTAACTCAGCTTCATTTATTTGTAAAACTGAAAATTTACCTTATTTACCTTTAGAGATGACAAATTTAGAAGGGAACTTTTTTTTTTTTTCAAAAAAATTGAACAGATTGTTATTCGAAAATGTTTTACTTTTGACAAACGGGCATACTTGGCCCGCGAAAACCGAACTATCACTATCAGCTCCTGATAAAGAGATATGAAAACATACGGGAACTACCCATTTTGTGTAGCTCAATTACCAAAAAAAAATGCAAAGAAACAATTCCAAACAATAACCATTCCAAGTAAACTGTAATCAAGAATTAGTACTTTTTCATGTAAAATGTCAGTAAATCTATGAACAAGTTAAACCATAAATTTCTGTCTAAACCCTAACAAAAAAACAAAAAAGAGAAAAAAAAGGCCATGCAGAGAGGTGCTTTCACAGCACAATCCTCAAACCCTAGTACTTGCTAACCATGGTGGCAGTTTTGTGTTTAGAATCCTATTCACTACGTCCCTTACAAAAGAATCAAAACAACGCGGGCACGAGCCTTTCATTAGACTAATCTGTCCCCCTTCCACGGTTCCATTGTGTGAACAAATAGATGGTTGGAGCTCAAAACAAACCTCACTTCTCGCGTGTTCGAGCCCACAAGCTGCTAAAGTCGTGTGTGTAGACTTTCTTGCGATGTCCTCCAGGGTAGTGTGGTCTGCATCATAGCATATCGGGAAGTTTCAGCAAGAATCTATACAACTATTCCAATCATATGCATTGTCAAATACAAGAAGTCGAGAAGAAACAATCAATATGCTTATGTGTTGTATGTACACAAATCTCAAATACAGTACCAACTCCAACAATGAAGCTTTTGCAATCATGTGTTTGATACAAATTGGCATGAAAAATGGGAATCAAGAACGGTTTCATGACCAAAAACTCATAATACAAACAACGAAAATTCTAATTCAATCACTACCTAAAAGAAGGTAAATCAAGCCTATGCAACTCACTTCCAAACTATAGACGGGTATGACTACATTGCACTATGTATCCCATCTATCTTCCTATTATCCTATATTGCACTATGTAGGACCTTTAGGTCCCGAGATGGCTTTGGAATGAGAATCTCCATTTTTATTTCCCATGTAGCGTTTGGATTAAAATTTGTACTGAGAATCAAGAATATTCTCATTACAGACTGATTTTTACGGCCAAAAAAGTCATAATCCAAACATGAAAAATGAAAATCACATCCCTATTTTGATTCACGATTCTCATTCATGAACACAAATTCTAATCCAAACGCTACCTTAATATAATCCTTCAAAAGAAGCTGAAACCGATCCTATGCAACTCTACACGGCCCATATTAAACTAAACTCAACCTAGTGTTTGACATGCACAACTCAATATTTGACAAAACTATGTAGTCAATGATGATGATATAAGAAACCGTAAATATACCTAATTCGATGTCTGTGGACAAGCTCTGCAAGTGCATTTTAACCATAGACTGCAATAGTTCCTTTTCTTGGTGGAGATAGGTATCCTCTTTAATTGTTGAGGGAGACACGCTATCATCCGACCCAATGCTCGGTCTGCTACTGTAATGACCGCGTAGCTCTAAACCCCGAAAAGAATTGATCCCAGCATGTCCATCCAATAATGTTCCATTAAGAGTCCTATGGTCGGAAACTAAAGCATCTAAGTCCTGAACTGCTTGCCTCCTCGAATGGTTTAATCCTGAAGAGAAAACATCCACATTGTGCATCAAGGGGAAAGGATTAACCGATAACCTCTCCCCCAAAATAGAACAATTAGGCGGACCCGTATCTTGCAACCTTGTGGGTTGAAATGATGTTTCCCGACCCAGATTAATCTGAGGGCCAAGAGAATTTCCGTTCGAATTGACCGCTGATATCTCATCACCTCTACCGGCCATCCGATTCAAGAGATTTTGAATATGGGTTAGCACGAGTCGTCTCCCTGATAAAGTCGGTGCTCCTGCCCCTGTAACTGGAGAAGCCGCTTGACCATCCCCAACAGAATGTCTTGAAGGCGAAAGGAGCCCAAACCCCGGGGCAGATGTTGTATTAGCCGAAGGAAATAAATTAAGGTCGATACGTTCCCTAATATTCATTCCGGGTGATGGCCTATTAGACAAGTTATTCGTCGATCTTTGATCGGGTAAATGACCTTCAGCTTGAGAGCTTGTGGATCCGAGAGCTATAGGTCTACAGCCATCACAATACCAGTTACCTTCTGGTACTTGCCACCCGAGACCAACACAATAGGTGTGTGCAGGTGAATCACAATAATCACATAGTAACATTAGGGCATCATCTCCACCGTGGTGGCATTCCGTGCAAATCACATTCTCATATGGATCAAGATAACCCCTAATTTCTTCCTCCGTCGGTTGATAGACCTGTATTGATTAGCAACCACATTTGTGAGAAACAAACTAATAAAATCCACCAAACACGCATATATGAAAAACAATAACGCACCTGATCACGTTCCGGAACCTGCAAAACCACAGTTCTCAAATCGATCCCTGTATTCAACTTTGCGGGTTTACTAATTGTATGAAACCTCTGCTTGCACAGAGGGCAACGAGTTTCCACTTTGGACCACGCCATGATACAAGTGAAACAAAAATAATGGCTGCAACTATTAAGTGTTCCTCGAACTCTTCTTTTATCTTCTTCTGTCAAACATATCCCACAAATCTGATTCCCGACTTCATTCTTAACTTCCTCGACCTTCTCCTTACCCTTTCGTCGTGGAGGCCATTTTAGCTGATCCAGAAAACTATCCTCCTCAATTTTCTTTGACGCCGTTGTGCTCCTCAAGTCTCTACACAACTCACTGGCTTCTCTTACCTGCTCCCTTTCTTCCTCAGATATGGTATAGTCGAAATCAGATGACCCAGAACTCACAAAATCCGAATCTGATTGCATAACATATCTCCTTCTACTTCGACCTGGATTTTTCCTACTCTTTTTTCTCACAACCGGTTTTTTATCTATAGAAGCACTACCATCATCGTCATCAGATTTGACTTTCCTCCTCAACCCCTTACTCCTCCTTCCTTTCTTTTGCAATGGCTTCTTTGAAACCCTAGAGTCATCAGATCTTTTCCTCTTTTTCCGACCTCTAACCTGACTCTTTCTCTGTGAACTCCGCTTGGCTACTTTCTTACTGCGCATCTTTCTTGTTACCCTGAATTCTTCTTCTTCTTCTTCCTCTTCCTCTTCAAGACAATCATCTTCATCCGCCGTAAATTCCTCATCCTCCGGCATAAATTCTTCATCCACCGGAGTAAATTCCTCATCCTTCTCGTCGTCATTGTCTTCTTCGTCATCATCCTCCTCATCATGCACATCAAAATCCTCATCATCTTCCTCCTCCTCATCCTTGTCATCACGCAATTCCCTTTTCCTCTTCCGCGACGCCTTACCACCGGTTTTCCTTTTCCGACCTGAGAAACCCCTTTGTGGTTTCGGCGTAGCAACCTTCTTCACCTCATCCTCGCCCTCATCCACCACATAATCCCCAAAACTCTCTTCCGACGCACACCCATCTAAAAAGGAACCATAATCCTCCGAATCATCAGACACCACATCTTTCTCATCCGAAACAACATAATCATCATCCGAATCATCAGAACCCTTCTCTTCTGACCGAACCCTTTTCCTAAAATTGCGCCTACAACCAACCTTCCCTCCCCTCCCCATCTGTTCTTGCACCCAAAAAACAAAACACCCAAAATATCAAAACCCAATCAACAAAAACCCAAATTTCCAACACAAGCTATCAACTATGTTCTTGAATTTCACCAACCAACATTAAAAGCTAAAAACCCATTTCACCCATAAATCCAAAGATTCTTTCCTTTCTTGTTTTCTGGGTTAGGCTCAAAATCCCCAATTGGGGCCATAAACAGAATTCAATGCAATTCCATAACAAGAAAATACAAAAATTAAACTAAAAATTCACAAAAATCACAAATATTTCCTCCCACCGATCTGTATCTCCAGAAACAGATCAGCTTTGCATGTAGAAAATAAAACCCACAAAAACAAAATCTAAAAATTTCAAGAAATCATCAAAGTATATATCAAGAAACGCAAACATGTTCAGCTCCATATGCATAAACATTTCTTGAAAATCGTAACAATAAAAAAAAAAACAATAAAAAAAAAAAACAAAACATTACCTGAGAGGAGGAAGCAAGAACTGCTGAGAGAAATGTTTTTCGAAAACGTTCTCTCTGTTTTTTCTCTCAGTTTTATAGAAATTATGGGTTTTTTTTTCTTTTTTAATTTCGTAGAGAGATTATTGTATACGCAACTTCATTGGTGGGGTTGGGCGAAATGTCGAAAATGCCCCTGGGTCTTTGCTTTTGGCAGTTTAACTGTAATTTTGACTTGTGGGGGTTTTGATGAGGTGGAGCAGCGTCACATCATGAGGACGGACTGCGTGGACCAATCAGGACCGTTCGTTTTTAGATCAGAGGTGGTGAATTATCCAAATTCATCACCTAATATCTCATTTCTGTCCTGGTGGGACTAACGGTTTGGTTTTTATTCTTCTTCTTGTACTGTGTTTGGTAAGGGCAAAATGGGAAGTATGTAAAGAATTGAAGAACAAACTGAATTTGGAGGGAATTTTATTTACCAAAATAAATTAAAATAGTCATTAGGGTCAAATATTTTGATATTCTCTGAACCAAATGTGCGTGAAACATACATTTCTCATTTTGAAAACACGATTTGCTCATGCACCGGAAACATAAGTTTCCCATGCACGCTTCGTGCTTTTTCCAGACAACGATTCAAATTTTGAGTCGGTTTTTGAACCCAAAGCCAATAGTAGTGTAGGTTTCGGTGTGTGTTCAAATTTTACAAGTAAAATGTGTGATTTTGTCTTATCCAGCATGCAAATTCTCAAGAAATATCTAACTCGGGAAATTAGTCGTTTGATTTGATGTGACATGAACCGACAAAATTTTGGGTCGAGTTTCATATGCAACGTAGGTTTTGATTCCAAATTGTAGGTTCTTGTGTATTTTACATGAACTATTTTAGATAGTTATTGTAAAATTTTATAAATTTATTGGTGCGCAAAAGATAACGTGTAACTAGACAACATTGATTTTGACATTTATCGGTACAAAAAGAGAATATAAGTAACTTAAATGAGTCAAATACACGTAGAACATACGTTTCCATTTTTTATTATATGCCTATACTTTTGTGTTTTTAATAGTTTATTTTCTACACCGGCTACGATAAGTTTTCTTATGTTATGTCGTTGAAATTTGGAGAAAAGATTTGTGGGGTTGCGATGATGAATAAATAAAGATTTTTGTTATTTTCTATTTGATGACAAAAAAACGTTGTTTACTTTGCTCACGTTATTTGTTGATGTGTTGCTTGTTATGATGTGGCAATGTAAGTCTATTGTAACGGATACTCGTGGATATACTACAAATTATAACCGGTTTAGAGGTTTAAAATTCAAATATTCGAGGTAGGTATTGAATTTAAAATAAAATTAATCATTCAATTTGGATAGTCATCTTTCTTGCGTATATAAATTAAGATTTTAAGTTCCAAAATATTACTTATATTAAAAAAAAATGAATGTACTTGTAGTAATTTTTAAAATTCCAATATATGATTTTAAATTTATCAGATAAATTCATTGGATAAAATATAATTGATATATTATGAATTCTTTTATCAATTTTTGTTTAGAAACATTTGATAAAAAAATAAAATAACTATATCACTGAAGGGCAATCATGTAAATTCATAATGTTACAAAATGTTGTGACGTGTACGATGATGATAGGTACAACATTATTTATTTAATACATTTCTAAACTAATTAATTCTGTATTTAAACAAAGATTTACCATTAGATATTATTGTACATATATTTAAACTTACGTTATGTGACAAATACATACAAAATAATTGAAATGATAATATGAAATTTGTATTACTATAATTGCAATTTAAGCAATCTCTAATATAAATAAACAAATTAATTTAAAATATTGTGATCTTTCTTCTTTTGGAATAAAGGAATTAATTATTTTATTTTTAATTTCTAAGGGAGCAATGACTTTCTATAATAGTCGAACCTAATTAAGATTAATAATATCTCATCTATAAGTTAATTGAGTATTTGTATATAACAACATGATAAAATTGTACCATCTCATTGAATATTTTGAATGAGATGAATATTAATTATATTTGGTTCCACATTCACAGTATTGTTATTCTTAATTACAATATAACATGTGATTACGAACACTCGTTGTCAAAAACATTTTATATTTATGAGGTGAATTTTTGTTTGTCGCTATAAATTATTTTGTTGCATCTAAACGTGTAACAGTCGTCACCGACTAGATTTTGTCTAAAGTGAATCACAAGTCAGAAGTTTGTAACAACGTACTGTCACCAGTTAACCATCTTGAATTCGATTCGATTCAATATAAAAATCTTGTATGTATTTTTTAACACTCAAATTTAATTACGTTATTATTTTGCCAGTGTATAAGACATAATCATCCTGAAATCAACCGCTATTAATGTAAAACAATCAAAAAATTTGCTTGTAGATTAGTCAATTACTATTATAAGCAAGTTGAAACGAATTGATACGGTGAACACATTTGAATAATTTAGTTCAAAATCACACGACACGATCTAATATATTTGACCCGTTTAATTTATACCGATAGTTTTATATTTTTGTCCTTAAATTAGTACGTCAATAAACGGGTTATATTATTTGTTTAATTATACGAGTTAGGGTTAGTGATGTTTCATTTTAATAATTGTATTAATTTAATTATTTATATGGGTCTCATTTAAGGATTTAAAATTGAGTCCCTACAATGGAGTGATTTTTTGTTTTGGGTCCCTTGCTGACGTGGCGAAGAAAAAGCTACAAATGTGACATGTAGGGACTCAAATTGAGTCCCTACAATGTAGATGCTCTAATGTATATCAGTTGACTGATATAAACTTACATCAGTTGCACTAATAAGGTGATGACACCTCATTTAAAATCATGTATCCGAACAGGTCGCTCCGCTCCCACAAATTCACTTGGGTGAGTATAATTGAAATTTAATGAGGTGTCATCATCTCATTGACTTGGTTAAGTTGCAACTGATATAAACTTATATCAGTCAACTGATACGCATTTTACTTATATAAAAATTGAGTCATATAAATAGTTACCAACTCGGATAAAATTTACAAAAATAAAATAAAAATGTGCAAAGTTGGGCCAGCAAAATAGCAATATACCAAAAGCCCAAGGCCCAAAACAATCACCTGGTTGCAATCATATTTTATTAAGTCAACACACATTACTTTGGGCCTACATTTAATTTGCAATAGATTGGGCCTCCACCAAAATTTAACAAATTGGGCCTGGATTCAAAAAAACAATTTGGGCCTAATTAAAGTTTAAATGGTCCAGCCCAATAACAATAGACTCACTTTAACATCAATTTCAAGATCCAATATTTTTTAGGTGAATAATAATAATAATAATATTTTTCTTCTACTCTTGAGCTTAATACTACACACAGTTTTTTAGAGGTCGTGGACTCGAATCTTATTAACTTGAACGATATGGTAAGAGCTACCTCATATTATGTACCTTAACAATCTAAGCTGATAACGAAAACGCTTTCAGTTCTCGTATAAAAATGAATGAAAACCATGTTTTCTTATTTAGACTCTTTGTTGTGTGTGTGTTAGAGAGAACCAATGAAATTTTGATATCTCAGTTAAAATTATGGTTCCAAAGAATTGCTTTGTTCCCACAAGTTTATTGTAATAATTATCAGTAAAACTTAATGATATGGGTCGTTCTATAATCGACTTAGTTTAAACTGATAAAATTAACATGTCTTAATTTTTCTTATTCTATCTTTTTTTATCCAATATGTAAGAAAATATTGTAATTTCATTAGTAGACATTTTGTTGGTGTATTTAATGTCACACAAATGAATTCAACAACCATATCTAACTAATGAAGTCATAACTATATTACTAGTAAATAGTGGTAGTAGTGATGGCCATTTTTTTAGTTGTTTTCATCCACTTTAATAGAGAGAGAAAAAAATATATCGATAATTTCTTTTTGATAGAAAACGATCAAAATATTATTTCAAAAAATCGTTCATCACTACATCGGACACAGAATCAGAAAACCTATCTAGAAGATGAGCCGTCCGATTCGCTGATCTTGCACTAATCGAAAAACTAACGCTATCAAACTATCAACAAAATACGTATAAAACACATGCACAAAATGCAACGCATGCATCAATATTATTCCTTAATATAACACTCACATATCTTAAAATTTTCATTTTATTTATTGCAATGAAGCAAGAGAGCAACACACACACAAATGGCACATAAACTACTAAAATCTCACTGATTTGGTGAACAAATTAATTAAGTAGAAAATAAACCACATCCTCATGATTCACCATGAAATGATCAGGGAAGCTTCTATACAATAATATTATTACATATATATTTACTACTAATTTAGCCTAATTGATTTATTTATGGTAATTATAATATATATATATATATATATATATATTTGAAAATTTAAAATGTACAAAAATAACAAAAGTGGGAAAATATTTAATTAGGCTTCACAGAATTTTCCTTCACTTTCTCACCCTTTCTTTGCGTTTCCATGGAACTGCCTGTTTTAGGGTTTCATAAATACTTCCCTGCATTAATTCATGTATTAATATTCATCATAATTTCAAGTTAATCATATAGTGAATTCAATAAATCAAACAGTGAATTTTTGTTTAATTTAGTAATTTTTGTGTGTGATCGATCGTTAAGAAAAAATTACGATGAATAATTTAGTTGAATACTGATTTTACAGTTGCACGTAACGTAAAGGTTAATATTAGGTATAATACGAAAAATAAATTGAACAAGAGCACTTAAATTTGTACCATTGTTTAAACTAGAGATAATAATCTGAGTTTGGGTTCGGATTTTTTTGTCGTTTAGATTGAAAATGCTTAACTTGAAACCGATATGTAAGATGTTATTAGAGGTAGTTTCCGATTTTTCATACGAAATTGAGTCTGTTAAATTCAAACCGACATTAATTCGGTATATTATGAGCAATCGAATTTCAAGTACCCACAAAGGAGACATTTGAGTTACTTTGAAAAATTATCAAAACCAACTTCTTGTCGACGGAGACTCAAACATTTTACGATCGATAGTCTCTTTAATTATCACTTATTATATTATTTCAATAAATCTGTAGAAACAAATTGTCACATTTATACTAATTATTTTGAATCCCGACTGAAACTTAGCGTTCACGGAACATTACGCGTAAAATCGATTATATATTAATTTTCATTTTATTTGTAAAGATGAATCGAGTAACCTAAAATCCATAATCATAAAAGAAAAAAAAAATATTTAAAAAAAAATGGAAATCAAGAAATGTATGTGATATTCAACACTTACCCACAAATGTGACCTTGTGCTCCTCTTGATCTTCACCTTCACTTTCACCTTACAAACATTGTCGCCGGCGCCGCCGGAGGCGGCGACATCTCCTTCTCCGGCGCCGGAAACCACCACATGTGAAAAGTCATTACTACCCTCCACCCCAAGAAACTCCCTATTCCCCACATTAATCTTCCTAAAGCTCCCTCCCCACCGACTCGACCCGAAATAACCCGCCTTCTCCTTCCTCACCAAGCTCTCGGGGCTCCGAAACGACCTGAACGTCACCCCGTAGGCCAGGGACCGGCCCACGTCGGGCCCGTCCAGAACAGTAGTCGGTGAGGACATATTGGTAATTCGTGCATAACTATCTGCAACCAGCAACCTGGGAGGTAGCTCCAGGCACCTCCCAGAAAACTCCACGTCACTTTTGTCTCCACACGTGTCGCTCCGCGCCCTCGGCTTCCCGGGCGCCTCCTCCCACCGGAACGGGACCGAGGCCGCCGTCTGCAGCGGCGGCGTCATCGCCCCGGGAGGCTCCGGCGGCGGCAGTTTCGCCGGAAAACTCAAAAACGGCAGTTTTCTGCCCGATTCCTCCTCCCGGGAATCGGACAGAAACGACGACGACGAAGACGAGGAATTTGAATTCAAAGAAGACATTGGGGACGGTTTTTTAAAAAAAAATACGGATCGAGTTTCGGATTTTTATAGAGAATTGTGTGGTGAGCTTTGATTTTTTTGTGGTTGGTCACAACAAACGCTCCTGGCGCTCAGCTTCTTCTTATTCTTCACGAGAAAATGGCGCTCTGGTCTTCACTTGTGGGGTGGGATGGGGTGAAGTTACGAAAATGCCCTTTTGGGGGATGGGTTGGTGGTGGACCCCACTTTGACAAGTCTTGATCATGGATCGTTGGATTGATGGGGACTTGAGATCAACGGTTGGGAATCGAGGGTCGTTGGTCAATTGTCGTGTAGGTAAAAGAAAAGTCTTTGGGGGTGTAGAGACCCATAAGGCCTATAGAGATATATTGTTGTGGTTGTATTTATTTGGTCCCCTTTTTTGTAGGTTATGTTACATTACATTTTTTTTTGTGTGTGTGAAATGTTTACGTGGTTATGTTATTTGACATTATCGGTTACGAGGGTTGATTGAAGAAAGAAGTTTTAAGTTATATGTATTGATGTCGGTTTTGTCACTACAAGAAATTTTTTTTATTTTCGACGTCATTTCCGACACCATTCTCGTCTTTTCGATGGACACATTCCGTTGAAAAACACTTAGTCGGAAAAAATTCCGACGCCTTTTTATTTTTTTTCCCAACATATTTTCTTCGTCATTTCCGACGTCTTTTATTTCTACGTCGGAAAAAAGAAGTTTCCGATGCATTTTTTTTGGACGTCGCTAAATTGTCCGTCGGAAATGCACCCATTTTCTTGTAGTGTGTGGTTATTGTTTTTAAACGTTCAATGCAAGAAAAAGCAGTGATCAACTACGGGTCATAGGCTATAGTTGATCAACTACGGATTACTATAGCCAGCAAATCAACTACGGACACCTATCGAAAACGATCAGCTACACCTCTAACAGGTACATTAATCCAACCCTTAGCGGCGTAGCTGATTCAATCAATTATAGAAAAATTAAAATCAGCTACGAAAAAGTTCGTAATTGATTACTGTTTTTCTTGTAATGACTTACAGTTACAAGGTTAGGTTACGATATTAGGGTAAAAAAGTTGTAATTTGTTTTAATATTAATTGCTATAGATGATTCATCAATCTAATAGTGGTTTTATTTGATTGATTGATTGGAAAGGTGAAATGTTGTTATTATATATTTTTGACGGAATTAGACGACATGGACTATTTTAGTCTACTTTTAGATAGTGCAGGGCATAGACTATAGTTTTTTTTTTTTTTATAAATAATAATAAATAAACCAACTATATTACGCCAAATCGGCTAAGATAAATTGAACAATACAGTCGGGACATTCCCCATAATAAAAGTAAATCCTTCTGCATCATAATGTGAGAGGCGGGCTTGCTCGTGAGCAACCACATTCGCAGAACGACACAAATAAGAAAAACTAGGGTCATAGGCTATAGTTGATCAACTACGGATTCGCTAGGCCTTTGTGGCGAGTTCCGTAGCTGATTCAATAGCAAATCAGCTACAAACACCCGTCACAAACGATCATCTACACATCGAACATGTACGTTAATCCACCCGTAGCGGCATAGCTGATTCAATCAGTTACAAAAATAAAATTAGCTACGAAAAAATTCGTAATTAGTTACTCTTTTTCTTGTAGTGATTTACAGTTACGTACGAGGTTAGATTACGATATTATGGTAAAATTTTTGTAATTTGTTTGAATATTAATTGCGATAGATGATTCATCAATCAAATAGTGGTTTTATTTGATTGATTGATTGGAAAGGTGAAATGTTGCTATTATATATTTTTTGTGATAAAAATGGTGGGTTTGGATCAATTCCTATATTTCACATCAAAAAATTCTTCTTCTTGAGTTTAGCTAATAACTATGTTGGGTTTGATTTGATCATGTTATGTTTCCAAAGAACTATTTGAACTAGTTAGTTTGGTTTGAGACATCATTTGATAATTGTTTTGCTTATTTTTTAGTGCACATGTGTTTATGGTATTGTCTTTGTGACTAAGCTAACAAACTAGTTTTAAGATTTCTACATCATTTTACATTGTTGAAAGTTGAAACCCTAATTGGATTGTGTGATGCCCCATTTCGATTAGGTTATTGTTCGTAATTTTTTACATAGTCATTGTCGACGTATGTGGTTGGATCAAAGTTTTCGAGTCCTTCGAGTTAGGTTTGTAAAATAGACGTTAAGAACACCCTTGACTGTTAATTATCTGCCCGAAGCTTCTGACGTAGTAGAAAAATCTGAGATGTCTTCTTAATTAGTGAGACACTCATCAAAAAACTTGAATGGACGATTGTGGCTGGACGGATAGAGCAGAGTTGGAACATGGCTCACTAAGGTGAACTCAAGTCACCGCGTGAAGTATAGTGCAACGATATGTACGTCCTGTGATATGTTTTTCATCTAACGCCCTATAAAACAGAATGGACTCCCACACTATGTAGATTGTAGCGTCTAGGATGGCGAGATATTAAAGGTAGTGAGATTCATGTCGTTCAAAACATTAGGCTACTGCGACGAATTAGGGTTTTAAAAGATCAAAATTAAATACAAAACCTTAGGTTAAGTAAATAGTGCTTACTGTGAAGAGGAGAACAGTTCCGACAAGAAAAACAGCTCAGACAAAGGAGACTTGAGCTCAGGTAGCGAAGTGAAAATGGAGACTTACGTTTTGGTGCGGAGTGGAAAATGGGGACTTGAGTTCGCGCGTTTAATTTTAGAACCCTTTCTGCGATAGTAAAGTTGTCGCTCATATGAGCTTTATATCCGAGTCGGTCCAAAGCCGTCGCCCAATTCACTCACAATTTTCGGATGTTGTGGCCACTTTTTATCATGTTTAGGCGACGGCCCATTTTTCTAGTCACGGAAAGTCAATTTCCCTGTAGTGTCACTCCCTTACAATGTGAGATATTATTCTGCATGACATGAGATAGCTTCAGACTGCTCTAGTACTCCGATTAACAAAACATACTTCACGATATGGGGCATCGCCAAATCACTCCCTTAAGAGCGCCAAAGCATACCACGTAGTATGTAGTATACACATTGCGCAACACAATATGAGGTAGCGACCAAAACCCACGTTCTTACTCTTTAACTTTTGGATCGATCTACGTACTTAACGATGAAGTACACATGTCGATATTTGATTTGACCCTAAAACTTGTGATTTATAACTAATTTATGAAACGTTAAATTGATTAGTGACATTGTTTAACCGTAAAATTGTGGTTTTAAGCCGTTAATTTATGTAGTAAAGTAGAAAATTGAGATGTGATGTTAAGGACAATTAGGTGAGAGAGAAAATGACTATAGATAACATGCCAAATGATTGTCACATAACTAATGAAGAAGACTCATGATCTAGCAATAGTGCACAACTTGGCTTGTTTTAGCATTTAAGTTCAATTTTATTGCTCCCACATTTTGCATTCATTTTGGATCTAAGGTCGATCGGGTTGATAAAACTTGAGTTGTCATGTCAATGGTCGTATTCGAAAAGATTGACGATTTGTATTTTCGGTTTTATTAAATTGATCAACTCAAATATAACATGACAATATTAATATAAACATAATATTCCACTTCTGAGCGAGTTGACATGTTAAGAAAAATTCAACGAATTTAAACGATTGAGTTATATATATATTACACGGTGCGAAATTAGAGGTGCATTTTAGCCATGAATAAGTAGAAATGTCGAAACCCGATTTTCAAGTTACGTCCCGAAACCCATATTTCCCACTCAAATTTATTGTCTTATATCATACACAAAATTGGTAATGCTTGAATGAATAATTATATAGTTTTAGAGAGAATATATTGTAAAAAAAGTTTTGGAGCAAAATACATATATTGATTAAATATATGAAGAAGAAAACATGCATGCATGGATTTGAAAAGGAGATTCGATGGGATGATCAATTGCAAATATATTTCATGCTTAATTGTTTTTTTTTTCTTTTCTTTTTGTGTCAAA
>JAYMTK010000935.1:0-18516 GCA_036897405.1 Pelargonium myrrhifolium
TCCCCCAAAGGATTGGGACGAAATGTTGGTGGCCTAGGGCCACGTTGTAGCAGAAGAGATGTCCGCGCAGATGGACTGCCAATCCCACAAGCGCTCCAACTGCCATCAAAATTCAGACTTCAACCCTTCCCACAATAGGGACAGAAAGAAAGGAAAGGGTCACCAGAACCCCAAGGCGCGGGACCCCGCTATTCCTCCGCGAACTGATCTCCCTCCTTTCCAGCCGAAAGTTCCCAGAGTCACTGCTGTGAAGAAGCACACTCCATTGAACACCACCTACCAAGAGGTGTGTGAGTATTTATTGTCCCGCAATGAGATACCGGTCCCCAAGGTCCGAGAGGGAGAGGTCCGAGGCAAGAACTCGTCAGAATATTGCACTCTCCACACGTGCTACGAGCATAATATATAAGATTGCTTCCACCTCACCAATTAAGCGGAGAGGATGATAACCAATGGGAAGCTGGGCCAGTTCGTGGACAAGACAGGCCGAGGGATCAAGAGAGGTCGGGAGGCCACAGACGGAGCTGGAAGGTTCAAAGCTGTGAACAGAAAAAGTCGATACACGGACGACACCGTGACCATTGAGATGATAACAGAGAGGTCCGACCAGGATAAGCAATACACCATCTATCAGGTCAAGAAGAAGATTGACTCATTCAAGAGGATGAAGCGGATCGTGATTGATCCGAAACCTGATGTGGATGAGACCCCTGACTGGTCAAAAGTCATCTACTTTAAAGATGAAGAGCTTGTTCCCAAGGCCATGAGAAAAGAGCCCATGATCATCAAGGCGACAATCTTCGGACAAAATATCACTAGAGTCTTCATAGACAATAGCAGCAAGGTCAATATTCTATACTGGGACGCATTTCTAAAAATGGGACTGAAGGAGTTCAAGGGTGTGTTGATGGGGTTCAATGATGCCATCACCACTGTCAAAGGAACAGTCACCCTGCCAGTAACCTTGGGGGAGTTCCCAAAGGATAAGACTCGCGCTTGCGAGTTCATGGTCATCGATATACCCTCAAACCATAACGCCATCTTTGGTCGACCATTGATCGATGAATTCAAAATAGTCCCGAGCGGGAATCATCAGAGGATCAAGTTCCTTACAAGCTTGGGAATTGTGGTCCAGCTTGCAAGCCCGAGAACAGTCTGGGAGCACCGGGTCAAGAAGCTGAAGGGGAAAGACAAAGTGGTGGGGGAAATCTATCCCTCCCACACCATGAAGGCATTGATGCTGAAAGACGGGAAGGCCCCGAAACCTGCAGACAAGAAGGAAGTCCATTTGTTGTGAGGGACCAGGGTAAGGAGCCCAACGTCCGCCAATATCCCTGTGATAAAAGGGGACTCGACGTGGATGGCAAAGCAAAGGAGACCAAGAGCGAGGCTCTCGTCCCAACAAAGAAAAGGAAGATGAATGAAGATAAGGAAACCAGCAAGCTCAAACAGAGCATTGTGGCCCCTTCTACGAAATCCAAGAAGAAGCCGAATGGTCCCACCCCACCAGGCCGTCCCCAGACTAAGCTCCAAGAAGGCCCCAAAGAAGAAAAAGACTAGGGACGCGGTCCAACAGCCCAGACTAAGCGGTGAGGTCCCAACTGCGGAGTTTGGACCAAGCAGCGTGATCCCAACCGCGAAGTCCAGACCAAGCCAAGTGTTAGTATCCTAAGGACCTAGTCCCGTGGACCCACACCCTTGCCCTCAATGCAAGGCAATCCAGGCTAAGAAGGCTGAGAAGAAGAAGCCCCCTCCCCCACTGTTGAGGCAAGGGTACTTTAAGAAGCCAAAGTCTCAAAGCACCCAGACATAAGAGAATAGTAAAGAGGTTAGGTCTCCTTCCCCTTCCATTATCATTGGGGAAGAGGGTGATGAATCCAAGGAAGATTCGAATAAGTAGGAGGAGAAAACAGAGGAAGAGGAATCGAACCAAGAAGAGGTCACCGAAGTGGGAGTGGTCCGGAGCTGCCGGGTCGAGGTCGACCTGGATGACTTGGACCAGCGAGACGAGGACCATCCGGAAGTAGGGAGTGAGACAGAGGAGATGATACTGGATGAAAATGATCCCTCCAAGACAACCAAGTTGGGGAAAAACTTGTCCCCTGAAGAAAAAAAAGGAGTTGGTCCAACTCCTCAAGGCAAACGCAGACGTGTTTGCCTGGGTCCCGGCGTACATGCCAGGGATCGATCCCACTGTTGTTGAGCACACCTGGATGTGGTCCCTGGCTCCATCCCTGTTAAACAGAAGAGGAGGAACTACTCCAAAAAGAAGGAATAAGGCATCAAAGAAGAGGTCAAAAACTCATAGACGTTGGATTCATCAGGGAGCTCAAGTACCCTGGGTGGTTGGCCAATGTGTTGATGGTCAAGAAAAGCAATGGGAAGTGGTAAATGTGCGTGGACTTCACGAACTTGAACAAACCCTGCCCAAAAGATGACTACCCTCTCCCACAACTTAGCAAGCTTGTATACTCCACAACGGGTCATAGGGTCCTAAGCTTTTTAGATGCTTTTTCTGGTTATCACCAAATTAAGATGTATCCTGGAGACCAAGAGAAAACCGCATTTATAGTAGTTGACTCCATTTTCTATTATATTGTGATGCCGTTTGGATTGAAAAATGCTGGAGTAACTTATCAAAGAATGGTGAATAAGGTTTTCGCTTCCTAAATTGGGCGAAACCTTGAGGTCTATGTTGACGATATGATCTTCAAGACCACAAAGTCTGGGTCTCACTTTGAAGATCTCCAAGAGACCTTCACCACCCTAAGGCAATTCAACATGAAGTTGAATCCATCCAAATGTTCCTTTGGAGTAGAGTCCGAAAAGTTTCTTGGGGTCATAGTGAGCGATCGTGACATTGAGGCCAACCCCGAAAAGGTCCAAGCATTGATTAATATGGGGGAACCAACTTGCTTGAAGCAGGTCCAGCAGTTAACTGGTCGCATAGCAGCTCTGAGTCGCTTCATCTCACGAGCCCCAAAACGGTCCTTCCCATTCTTTAAGTCCCTTAAGAGTGCAAGCAAGTCATTTGAGTGGGCCAAGGAGTGCAGTGAAGCGTTCCAAGAGTTGAAGCAATACTTGGCCCAGCTCCCTAAACTGACCACCCCAGAGCCTAGGGACGAGCTCCAAATATTCCTGGCGGCTTCGGACCACGCGGTCTCGGCGGTTCTGGTCAAGGATGAAGAGAAGGTCCAAAAACCAATTTATTACATCTCCCATGCCTTGGGACCATCTGAGTTAAACTATCAACGTCGAGAAGATGGCCTTCGCTCTTTATCAGGTGAGCATTAAGTTGCGCCCCTATTTTGAAGCGCATCAAATCACGATCATCATAGACGTGCCATTAAAAAAGATCATGGACGGAGATTTTGGTGGGAGACTAGCTCAATGGGCAGTGAGGCTATTTCAATATGACGTCCGGCTCCAGCCTCGAACCGCCATCAAGGGCCAAGCACTTGCGGATTTCATTGCAGAGTGCAGGTTCACTGAGCCAATAGATGATGAGACCCACCTCACTGGGGTCCCAAAGGAAAGGCCAGCGACCGAGGGACAGAAACTGGCAGGCAAGAAGAGGAAAATACATGAGGGACAAAAGGAGATTGGTACCGAGGGGTTGCCAAGTGATATGTGGGTGTTGTGCATAGACGGATCTACTAGCAAGAACCGAGGAGGGGCAGGGATCATGCTCACCTCCCCCGAGGGGACTAAGGAGATATGGGTATTGACACTTAAGTTTAAGGTCTCCAACAACCAAACTGAGTAGGAGGCACTCATTGTGGGACTAGAGATGGCAGTGGCAATGAAAGTCAAGGTCCTAGAAGTTAGAAGTGATTCACAACTTTTTGTGAATCAAGTTAGTAGGGAGTATGGGGTATGGAACCCCATCCTACAGCAATATTGGGACAAGGTCGCATCTCTAGTGGAAAAATTCGAGTACTGCCATATTCGCCAAATTCCAAGAGAAGACAATGAAGAAGCAGATTTTCTTTTCAAATTGGCATCCCAAGATTACAACACCATCCCTACGGGAATGCAAGTGTAAATCCAACACACAACGGTCATAAATGAACCCGTTGTGGTCCGCGCAATTCATAAAAGACCAATATCATGGATCGATGATGTCCGGGACTACTTGGTGGATATGAAACTTCCTACGGACAAAGCAGAAGCCTACACTATAGTCCGAAGGTCCGCGAAGTACGTGGTTAGCGACCAGGGAACCTATATAGAAGGTCCACTTCCTACAAGCCCTTCCTCCGTTGCCTGTATCCGGATGAAGCTGCAAAGGTCCTAGAGGAGATTCATGGAGGGTCATGTGGCCATCATGTTGGCCTCTAAGTTCCAACACTTAGAAAGATTTCTTCTTGATCGGATGTCGTGGGGAGCAAAGGAGCTCGTCCCCAACATGGGGACCAAGGGAGCTTATACCCAACATGGGGACCAAGGGGAGCTAGAGAGCTCATACCCAACATGGGGACCAAATGAGCTCGTCCCCAACATAGGGAGCTAGAGAGCTCGTACCCAACATGGGGACCAAAGGAGCTCATCCCCAACATGGGGAGCTAGGGAGTTCGTACCCAACATGGGAAGCTAGGGAGCTCGTCTTCAACATGGGGAGTTAGGGAGCTCTTACCCAACATGGGAAGTTAGGGATCTTGTCCTCAAAATGGGGAGCTAGGGAGCTCGTCCCCAAAAAGAATGCTCGTCATGATTGCTTGTCCCCTAAAGCGAGAGGGTTCATCGATGAGCGTGAGCAAGTACCATTATTGTGAGCACGAGAGCATGTCATTGTTGACACAAATTTAAGGGTGCGTGCCAAGATCTTTTCCTTTGACGTGAAGTAAGGTAGTGCGTATTGTGTTTTTCGCGGACGAAGCCGCACGGACGAGGCCGGATGGGGTCGCGCCCATGAGGGCACTGACTAAGCTTCGCAGACGAGGCCGAATGGGGCCACACACACGAGAGTGCGGACCATTCTACGTGGACGAGGCCGGATGGGGTCGCGCACACGAGGGCGCGGACCATGCTTCGTAGATGAGGCCGAATGAAATCGTGCGCACGATAATGTTGACCATGCTTCACGGACGAGGCCAGATGAGGTCGCGCACACGAGGGCGCGAACCATGTTTCGCTTGGAGATATGCTCACTTCTTCTCCTTGTGGGAACGTGTTCAACACGGGCGTTCGCTCTACGAGCTAGGCCGCGTGTGATCCAATTCGTGTAGGATCAAATAGGTCTCCACGAATGCCAACCATGCATGTGACACCACATGGGCGACCATCCCCTAAAGGACATGAGTTCGAACACCGAGTCGACATTGCGCGTGAACGGATCCGCGTAGGATCAACTTGGTCTCCATGAGTGACAAAAACGTAGGTGACACTACATGCGCGACCGTCTAAAAGACATGAGTTCGACGCCGAGTTGACATCGTGCGTGAACGGATCCGCATAGGATCAACTTGGTCTCTATGGATGCCAACCATGTAGGTGACATCGCCTGGGCGACCGTCCCCTGAAAGACATAAGTTCGACGCCGAGCTAACATCGCGTGTGAACGGATCCATGTAGGATCAACTTGGATGGTGGAGTCAACACATGGTAGAGTCCATGGCATGTTACCCAACTTTTGAAAAACTTTATTAACTTCACTCCATTGCCAGGAGATTTTACACTTTGAGAATTAAAAAGGGTGTTGCTTTGCTCGCGAAGCTTACTCGCGGACGCTTGCTCGCTGATGCTTGCTTGAAAAGGCTTTCTTGTGAAGGCTTGATCCGTTGGCTTGGCCCGGGGGATATGTTGGCCTTGTCCCTCAAGATCTTGTCTTGTCATGGAGCCCGAGTTTTGGGGTATTTTCACCCCAAGGGTCCGTGGTTACCACAAAATTGAGTCAATTTTCCTTCATACATGAGCTCGTTCACCATGTTTCTTATATATAAACAATTCTCAATGTTGTGTCCATGACACTTGTGGAGGTTGCAGTAATCGTGGGGGAGATTCCCGCAGAGCTCGCCGTCGGGGACGGAGGGAGGGGGGAAGCTAAATTTCTCCACGCCCTCGTATATAGTCCTACACTTTTTGGTAAATGGTGTTGAGTGGAACACGAGTGATCGATGTTGTTGTGGTGTTGTTGTGGTCCCTTTTTACTTGGTCCATCGCGGGGGTGAACTTAGTGACTTGCTCGAGCATGTCCTTGGCCCCAACATGGCTATGCGCGATGGCAAAGATGTCTTCCCAAGTCTTTGGTGGAGTTATAGCAAAGGCGATGTGGAGGTTGTGCGAATGGAACCCTCCCTGGAACACCGTAATTATGGTCTCATTCGTGGGCTCGTGGCATTCATAGATCGCCTTGCGAAATCTCTCCATAGTTTTCTAAAGTCTCCCCCCTCTTTTCCTCACGCTAATGAGGAAGGTCTTGGGCTTGAGTGCCTTGCTCGCAGAGATGAAGTGGTTCTTGAACATTTCTCGAAACATGGGACAAGAGGTGATGACCCCGTTCTCGTGTCCTCGGTACCAAGCTTGGGTTTGCCCAAAGAGAGTGCTCACGAACATTCAACATCGAGCCACATTGCAATTCGTTTGGTGCGCCATGGTGAGCTCGAAGGGGGTAACATGCTCGAGGGCGAGGGTGAGCCTCTCATACCTCATTTCCAATGAAGCAAATCCTTGGGTCCGTGGGGACCTCCTGGAGCGTTGTGCACAAGGGTTCACTCGTGGTGGGTGTGATCACGATCGCGCCGAAGGAGGTGAGTTGCTCTCGGGGACATTGCATCTCCTCTTGAAGTGCTTGAATGGATGGACCCTCATCTCAGGCTAGAGG
The DNA here is from genome assembly GCA_036897405.1 of Pelargonium myrrhifolium. NCBI lineage: Eukaryota > Viridiplantae > Streptophyta > Magnoliopsida > Geraniales > Geraniaceae > Pelargonium > Pelargonium myrrhifolium. The sequence goes on from JAYMTK010000935.1 coordinate 6,824, forward strand.
AGGGATGGGTGCCCCTTGGGTCTCACAGTTGGGACGCGCGGACGTGGGATGCACGGGAGAGTGGCGTGGACAATGGGTATTAGTTCGTGACTTACCATAACTCTCTTTGTGCATGGCTCGAATACGCCTCTCGTCGCGGCGATGAGGTCTTGGGTAGGCGAAGGTCCTCGTTGATGAGTAGTCGTCATGACCACCACGAGCTCAGGCATCGCGATGGTCATGGGGACCTTTGTGTCCACCATGAGCTCAAGTGTCATGGTGACCATGGGGACCTTCGTGGTCACCACGAGCTCGGGCGTCGCGGTGACCATGGTCGTCGTCGTGACCACCGCGAGCTCAGGCGTCACGATGTTCATGAGAAGTTTGGGCGACTTGGGTCGCGGAGGCGACGGGGGCCGGTGTGGCAAGGGAGGCTCTCACAAGGTTGGCCATTCGGGTAGCGAAGGCTCTCATGACTTCATTGAAGTCGACCATGAGAGGGTCCTCCATTGGAGGGACCAGAGGGGAGGGCCGTGCCCCTGGTACTTGGGTAGACGACCACGAGGCTCGTGGGTGTGATGGAGCGATATTGTCCGTGGTAGGAGGGCCTTCGTCTTCATGGCTTGGTGCCAGATGAGGGGGTGTGGCTTCGCGCTCGACCCGGGGGCCTCTTCGTCGACTACCACGTTGGGGGGCTATGAGTCCTTTTTCGTGCTAGGTTGGGAACGATAACTTTCAAGTCGTTCCTGACAATGGAACCAACTGATGCGCCTGAGTTATACGAGTCCACGCAGCACACTAGGAAGTGTAGTCTTCTTGTCCATGTTGCTAAATCAAGGCATTAACACATCATTCTTCTTCCACCAAAACTCCTTTTTCTCGCTCCTCTTCACAGCAAATCGAGCCCGATTTAGCCAAACTCAGCCTGAGCCTTGAACTCGGCGCCTTAGGGTTTAGGTGCTTGCTGGAGACTTGGCGAGAGGGGCAGAGAGCAAACGGTAGGGAGAGTAGAGGCGGAGGATCAGAGAAGGGTTGATGTGGGCGGAGGAGGCGAGGCGGTGGTCGGAATGGAAGAGGCGGCGCAGAATGCGGAGATGAAGTTGAATGGGAGGGTCTGGAAACTTTTAGCTTTGGTTGAAGATGAATTTGAAGAGGAGGGTTTAAATAAATATAATTAAAAAAATAAAGGATACAATTGTAATTTCCCTCATTTATAGGGTGAGGTGGATTGGCTGACGTAGCAGTGCCACGATGACAGTTCTATTTTACGTGGCGGTCACAATCGGTGATATCAGATTATAAGGTCCAAATGCATAAAAGCAACAAGTCCACAAGTGTTTTTTTTATAAAAAAATGGCCTGATAGCTAAACGCAAAACCGTACTAAGTTCAAGGTGTAGAAATGAGAGAAAGTCCAAAGGGGTGTAGAACAATATTACCAATAAAAAAAGAAGAAAAAAATATGTGGAGCGCGTGAGGCTAGGGAAGCTGTAATGCGATCCCAGTTCGGCATTAGCACGTGTGAAGACATCTTTTTCACGAGCCTCTACAACTACAGCTCCCAGATTCTCCCCCTTCTTTAACCCAACTCTCTCTCTGCTTTCACTACTCATTTCTTCAATCTGCTTCATCGCCGGTGGTTTCGATCACAGGTACTTGTTTGTTCATTTCCCTATCTAATTCTTCTCTTTAATCTCTTTCTCTAATTCACTGCGGATCTGATCTTCTTCTTCATAACTACCGTTCCGTTTGATGAATTGACAAAACAAAATGGCAAATTGAATCGTATTATATATCTTGTGATTCTGGATTCGTTATTTACTCATTTGTGTTGTCTACAGACTGATCATTATAATTAGCTGAACTATTTGTCTTGTTATTTTGTTTATTTTAGGGATCAAAGTACTGGCAATTTAGCTCAGACAAGGTGAGTTTATATTTTTGAAGCGATTTTAGTGTTTTGTTCTTTTCGCATTTTTCATCCAGAGATTATGATCGTCGCTCATTCAATTCTATTACTGAAATTTGTGAAGGATGATGTTCCAAATAAGTATTTGGATTTGGGATGATGACTGAAATTTTACTGTTAGGATTTAGAAATGTGTGTATATTAGAACTCCCAAGTAATCTCCTAGGGCACAGGGTGGTTTGCTTCAGCGAAAATTTTGCTGCTGAGTCAGTATTAGCCCTTAGAGCTGGAGTATACACAGAACCGTTCACAACCTTCCTGTAGGTAGCTAGTGCACCGATATAGAAAACCTTGCTTTCATGTTTCTTAGAGAGCTAGCTATCTTGACATATCGCAGCTATGATTGGAAGGTTTTTGAATCTTATTCATTCTGCACCTTAACATCAGCTAAGAATATTTTTGTTTGCTTACCACTTCTTGTTAGTGTCAGGTAGTCCTCATTCCTTATTGAAAATAAATTAATTGTATTGGTTTGTCTGTACCAAATTCTGTTTTCTTAATTTGAGCTACTTTTGTGTTATTTTTGATCTATATTCTTTTATAGTTCCATTGTGGTCACTACACGACAACAAAATATATTTACTATTAGCCTCACATTTGAACATTTTTCTCACATGTATATATGATACCGAAGCTTAAATGCGTCTCTTATCTATCCTGATTTAGCGTGTGCTTCTTTTGGCTGAAGTCTTTACTCTTTAGTATGTGTGTTTGTATTCAATGTTATTTATTTATTTCTGTTTCATAAATGAGTAATTAGTATATGGAAAATTGTCTCTCAAGGGCATTTTTTTATTTCTTTAGTATTCAGCCTTGGATCCTCTTGGGCTCCTCTTATAATTTGAAATAGTACTTGTATGCAATATATATTTCCTTTCTTGCTAACTATTAACGTCTTAAAGCATCTTTGAAATATTTTAATTTAGAAGACTTTTCTTTAATTTTTCTCCGTCAACCTAAATGATGTTTCAACAAGTAACATACATAATACTTACGAAAATTGAAATTCAGTAACATCATAATACTAGTCCATATCATTTTGAAATATATTTCTATATTCCATGATTTCAACTCTTTGGCAGCCTATTTTTTCTGTCTAATTCGATGAGATCCGCACAAAAGCTTTAATTCTTATTACAAAGATCAACTCCTGAAGAAGGAAGCTTCTTATATGCTTGAAATTTAGTTTGATTCTTGAAACATGTACTTCATGCTTTAGTTGTTTGCTTATTTTCTTCTGAAGTAAATTGTGTCCAATAAAAAGGGGACACACTATTTGTTTTTTTTTTCCCTTAGATATCTTATCATGCCTATCTATATCCATGAGTTATATACTACAATTCTACTTCTTCCTCAGTCTATTTGGTGCACACTTTTGTGGGCTAAAGAGATGTTTGGTCTAGTAACTATGAGATAATTAAGCCTACTTGCCTCTCTCTCTCTCTCTCTCTCTCTCTCTCTCTCTCTCTCTCTTTTTTTGTTTTTTTTTATTATTTTTTGTGCTAGAGGCTCTCCCTATCTTGGTAGGAGTTTGACATTGACTTTCAACTATTTTGCAATCTAACATGCTGGCTTCCGCAAGGATGTCCACAACATAATTTTGCTAAGATATTGATACCCCATCTTTCAACTGTGATACTTCAATGCCCAAGATTATGAGTTTTCCCCTATCTTTGCTATGAAATGTCTAAATAAATGATCATTCAGCTGTTGGGTACCCTTGAGGTGATTCTCAGTAATTAATGTCACTAATGTAGACTATCAAGTATATGCCTTGTCGTGATGATGAATGTCAATAGAAAATTTGAATGATCAACCATACTTAGTGTAATCTCGAATGCTTGGGCAACACTACTAAATCTACTAAACCAAGTTCTAGGGGATTACTTAAGACTATTCAAAGATTTTCGAAGCTAACATGCTATCACATATCATCCTAAGCGACAAATCCAGGTAGTTGCTTCATATAGACTTTTTAGGGTATGTCACCATGGGGAAATGCTTTCTTATTGTCAAGTTGATGAAGAGACCGTGTGCAATGGTGCATCTAATTGCAAGAGATAGGAGGAAGCGAAAACTAGCCAATTTTGCACCAGTAGACATGTTTTATCGTAATCCAGACCAAATACATGTGTGTACCTCTTTGCAACAAGGCGATCCTTGAGACAATCAATAAAGTCTTCAATTTGGACCCACTTTTGGAGTAAAAATCCAACAATATCTACTATAGTTTTCCTAGGAGGCAACAAAACTAATTTCCAAGTACCATTTGAATGTAACGAAACCATTTCATCAAGTATGACTCGATGCTAGTTGGGATAAAATAATTCTTCACATGCATTCTTAGGAATAGAAATAGAGGAAAGACTAGAAACACCAAATAGAATAGAAAGGGGATAAGTGATCATATTAAAAATAACATGGATGAGATATTTATTACCTGATGTTTTTAAGGGTGGGGCACATGCCTTGAGTTGCTATGAAATCACTAAATGGAGTAGAAAAGTATTCAAGCATGAATAGGTGTACCAAATTGACTTTTTTATTCCAACACAAAATTTGCAAGATTGTAAACAATTAAGAACGTTATTTCCTTGAAAGTTCCACGTGCATCAAGAATAGATATCAACAAAAGCAGCCAATTAATGAAAAACCTAAAACATAACTAACTCGGCTGGGACCCTATACGCGTGTGCTCAAGGGAAAATGAGACTCAACTTTGTTATTATTTTGTGAGGGAATATATGAGTGTGTTTCTCTCGTTGACATGATTCACATTGAAATGATGACAAAGAAGACAAATTAGCAACTGATTTATGTAATTTGGATAAGGGGGGATGGCAACAATCGTAAATCGACCGTCACCAAGATAGTAGCGACCGTGACTTATGCCATTCACCAATCATCCATTCCGTACCTAGGTCTTGTAAAGAGACAAAATCAAGTGTAAATGGTATAGACCAAGAATGAGGTTCAGTGATGTGGCTAACAAATATCAAGTTCGAAGAGAAATGTTTTTTATTGCCACACATATAATCAATATCACTCGAATATACTACCCTAGGCACAAAAGACTACCCTGAGTAATGCAAGTTCTAGGATAACCCGTGTGACTAATTATGGTAGAATCAATGTGTTGGGTAAAATGAAATTTTTGAAAAGAATCATAATCAACTATAGTCATAAATACTAATTGCGACTGAGGCGCAGACTCAAATATGCATGAACCCCTCTGAGAGGAATTGACATTGTCAAAGGTAGGTGGGGTTGTCGGGAGACAATGCTTCTCCAAGACTTGTTCTCAAGATTTCCTACTTTCTTATAGAAGATACACCTAGTGTGCGGTAGTTATTGGATTATTTGCCCCCATCAATCACAAATGCATATGAAAATAGAACAGGATTTGTATTAAGTATCTACTTTAAGGTATCCATCATGGTTAGGCTAATGGAGCTAGTCAAGATTTGATGGTGAGCTGGTTCATATTCTGAGTTGAGCTTAGAGAGAGCAACGACTATGAAGAATTCCTCCCTTTGTGCAATATGTTCCGCATGAGTGCCAACAAATGGCAAGTGGGCTTCAATCCTTGCCTAAGAGCACAAATTTGTCTTAGATAGGACTTCTTACTTCCTTTCTGCTTCATACTTTCGACGTTGCTTACGATCATATATAACCTTCGAATATCATTCATATAACATTCTGAGACCTCTTTCCACACTTTAGCATAAGTCCAAAAAAGATGAAACAGTTGCATAAGAGAGGAGTTACTAGATTGCCAAGGAATATTGCAAAATTGAGCAGTCCAAGAAGGTTCAGAACGTGCCAGATATGAGATGTGGTGAAGTCGGGCTACTCGGTAGACTTTTAAGCGATCAATGTTGGTAGTCGGCAACGAAGGCATAGGGATCTGATCAACAACGTTACCATGAGACCAATAGTGTTGGTTGTGAGGCAAAAGGTTTCGCCGGTGAGATTGACATTAGAATGAGTGGCGAGACGTTTTGGATGCAACGTGTGGCTCAATAGCTGGTGATGAAGTATTACGGCTGGCGCAAGGCGAGCTTGATGGTGCTGGAGGTGAGATGAACGGACCAACTTGTAGGGTCACCGGAGGTTAAGAATCTTGTTGGTGATGGATACTCAGCCATGATAGGAAATATTTAAAAAAGATATGCTTCCAAAACTATGATACCATGTGAGATTTGTAGAACTTGTGTGTATCTTCACAATGGGGCATACGGCATACCCAATTTTAGTACACTAGAGGATTCCTAATTTACAATGGTTTCCTATTACAATGAGATTTTCCTATTCTACGAAGATATTTCAAACATAATCTAAATATACCACTTTATGGGTGCGGTAATACCATCTCTGTAGTGGATTGAGGTTATCTTTGCTAAACATAGAGAAACATTTTTAGGATGCATCTATACTTGGGAAAAGTTTATTCAAATGGTTTGGCTCTTTTTTAAATATATTTCCCTAGTGCATCAAATCATATGCTAGGCATAGGATTGTACTGATACTTCTTGTTAGTGCTAGGTAGAATTGGCACCTTCTTAGAAATAAATGAACCACATTAAGAATTCTGTCTAATAACAAATATAATTTGCATTTTTTGTACTGTTCTCATTTTCTTCATACACGTGTATCTGTTGTTCAAAACTCAAATGACTCTTTGTTGCTTTTACTATTTATGTAGGATTCAATGTTTTTCAGTTTTCATGGATGTCCGTATTCAGATAATGAAACTGTCTCGTAACGGTATTTTTTAGAATTTAACATTGACTCCCCGGATTCCTCTTAATTTCATACATCACTTGTCTTTTGCCTATTAAAACCTTCTTAACATTTAGCGTCTTTTCATTGTCTGAATCCGAAAGCTTCGCCTGTATTCCCTCCATGAACTTAGATTATGTTTAAAACAAGTCACATGCACAACCCAAGTTATTTGCCTATATTCTTTCCTTCTAAACTTGTATTATATCATATTTAATGAAATGAAAAGAAAAGAAGGAACTCTCGTGGTATGGTTCATGAGCACTATGGATTGGCATTTCATTGTGAAGTTTGCTCATCAGTTTATACATTATCTAGTCACAAAAAATGGGAATTCAGCTTCCTTTTAATGCTCTCATTCCGAAATGAATATTATTATTCCATTAAGGGTTTTATTTTTTCGTCGTCTAACTTGATATAATCAGCTTTGAAGGTTTTCATCTTTCTATTCTGATCAGCTTGAAATAAATTAGCTTCTTATAGGGGCTACAAGCTATGTTTCTTTAGTTGTTGTTGCTTTATTATTTTCTTATTAGTGAGTCCAATAGCAATGAGGTTCTGTTGCTTCATTAGCTCAGATTATGATTATCTGTATGATTGTATCCACTCTTTATTTGCTTCAATTCTACTGTATTGCTGATGAGTATCTATTTGGTGCATACTTCAATGGGGACTAAATCTTCCCAAACATTCATTTATAAAGCATGTTTTCTGTTTTAAAAATATGCTGCAAAGTGGATTCTATAAGTAGGTCTTGCATCACTCTTCTTGTCAATTATCCATGTAAAATTTTTACTCTGCACTGCCTTTCTACATATCAAAATAGAGAAGATGTCTCCACCTTTGTCTGGTCTTTGAAAAATATACCCTTCAGTTATCCGTTATCATCCATGCAAACCTTTTTTTGTGTGCTTTGGACTAAACTATTTCATATAGCGAAACATCAACTGTTTTATAAGGTAAATACTGAATTTTGGTTTCACTTTGTTTATTTCAAAAGGTAGATTTTTAATAATGCAATAGATACGTTTTTATCACTGCTATGTAATAATAGATTTTATTTGCTTAGGAAACTCTGAGGGAATGTATATTTGAATCTTAAATTTTGGCTTTCCATATTGGGTGCTAAAACCCTAATTCTAATTTGACCGTCAGAAGTAGAAGGTAAAGAAACGACAAATGAAATAAAACCTGGGCTAATTCTTAGGGTTCATTTTAGATGGATAAAAAAACTGAATAATTGTCGGCTTGTTGCATGTAAACCATGTAAAGATATCTGATATTTGTACTCTCTTGAAGGTGCTGATTGAATAAATGGCCTTGGTTACAACTGCCGAAGTTTGTGACGCTAACCCACAGCTTATTGTGAGCGGCGAGCTTCGGGCACTGCAACCAATTTTTCAGATATATGGGCGACGCCAAGTTTTCTGCGGTCCAGTAGTTACTCTCAAGGTGTTTGAGGATAATGTTATGATCCGTGAGTTTCTTGAAGAGAAGGGAAATGGGCGAGTTCTTGTAGTAGACGGGGGTGGAAGCTTGCGGTGTGCAATACTGGGAGGCAATCCAGTTGTACAGGCTCAGAATAATGGTTGGGCAGGTATCGTGGTTAATGGGTGCATTCGAGACGTGGACGAGATCAATGGTTGTGATATTGGGGTGAGAGCTTTGGCTTCCCACCCTATGAAAGCAAACAAGAAAGGGATCGGGGAGAAACACGTTCCGGTGACAATAGCTGGAACCCGAATCTCTGACGGGGAATGGCTTTACGCGGATACGGATGGAATCCTAGTATCCCGAACAGAATTAGCTGTCTAATCATTTATTTTCTTTGCAGGATGCTATTTTTGGCAAGTATTGGTGTTATGCTATTTAGCCATACAGCTACGTACGTAACGTAAAAAACAAACCCTAAAATGTGTCCCCCAATGTTTTCATTTCTAGCCTTTATGTTCTGCAGCTTTGGACAAATATGTGTACTCTGTTTAAACATTAAACTGTGACTGTATTGTATTGTTATTGTTGGATTGCAGTTGGTAGAGAAAATGGTTTGAAACTTTGTGTATTCATAACTATATATGATGGTGATGATCTGCTATTTAGCTATAATAATTATAGTCGTGATTTGATAGCGAAAAACATCGATTCTGAAAATACGAGTTGAATACACGCGACATAACATAAAAATGATCTAAAACACAGCCAAAACAAGCTTTAAGAGACCTAAAATCTTCAGCTTCAGCCTCGAACCACCGGAAGGAAGAGACAGTCTTTCTCCTCAATCCAATCTGCGCGCCCACGAGACATCCGGTGTTAGTTTCATGATAAGATGGATCATCGAACAAGGTCGAAAATCGAAAGTAAAGCAACATGAATAGTACCTGATGACGGGTGGGTGGGGGCGGGGTCTGGGTGGTATGATCCCGCTGCCCGACGCAGCAGCATTCTCCTCGTGGTCCTGCCCGTAGATCGGAACAACCATCTCGTGGAGCCTCGTGATCTTGGCCTTGCACATGGGGCAAACGTCGCGCATACTATGCGCGACGAACAAACATCTCCAGCAGAACAAGTGTCCGCACAGTGTCACCACCGGCTCCCGCGGAGCGTCCAGGCAAATGTGGCACTCGAGATTTGGTCTCGGGCTCGGACTTGAACCTGAAACCGCTGCTGCCATTGCTGCTGCGGCTGCCGGAGGAGGGGAAGGTGTGGGTGTGGGTGATGATTGTGATGATTGTGAGGGTGTGGGTGATAATGTAGGTTCAGGAGACACTTGAATTGGATCTTGTTCTTGGGGGGCCACAGGAATGTTGAGATTGTACTGATTATGATCATTATCATCATCATCATCATCAAGTACATAGATAAATGGATCATCATTTTCTTGATGCACAAGGTCCATAAAGTTGTGAGGATTGATGTTTCCATTCAAATTGTAGGTGGGATTGGGAGCATAGTTTGGGGTGTTGCTCACAAATTGATGATGATATTGCAAAGCTTGAGGAGGATACATGAGATTGTTGTGGTGAATATTCATGTTGTTTCCATGGAAATGATGAGATGGAAAAGTTTGGGATGGGATGATGCTGAAATGGGGTGTTGGGGGGATTTGGGGGAGGGGAGGTTGGATGTTGATATTCAATATTGGTTGATGGATGTTGAGTCCAAGAGGAGGAGATATGTGATTGTGGTTATGATGGTGATGGTTATGGTGATGGTGATGGTGATGGTGATGGTGATGATGGTTGTGATGGTGATGGTTGTGAAGGTGATGGTGTTGGAGATGGTTCTGATCTGAAGATAATTCTTGCGTATCTAAAAACTGTTGGTATAGCCAAATGTTGCGCTCGTCGTCAGCCATGACTGTATCAACTGATGAAAGTAAAGTTGAATACCTAAGTGACTCTCTCAAAACTCCGACCGTAAGAAAGTTAAGTCTTGTACTCGAATGAATAGAGAGGAGGAAGAGGAGGATAATATATAGAATAAAATAAGAGGAGGTGAATAAGAGGGGATTCATGGCATAGAAAGGCAACCTAGAAGGTAAGGTGGTTTACTATTCAAAATAATTTTTTCTATGTGCTTGTGTTTTACTTTTCATGTCAAAATAAATAACATGCTTCCAAAAATTATGAACATGAGCTTTGTATCTACTCATCTATGACTTTCATTCATTTATTATTTGTATCATTATTCATTTTCAGGATAAAAAGGAATATGTGCCAACAAGGAAAATCACAAAAATACAAAGTGAATTTGCATGCAGAAGACTTTTTAGTCACTGTATATCAACTCAAATATGTATCAAACTCGTTTTAACATCTCACTAAGAACATCAGTTACATATATATAATAGTTATTATTATAAATGTGAAAAAAAAATATAATTTTCTTAGATGTCAATATATGATTCATACATGAAAATTGAATCATATGTATAATAAAAAATATTCAGAAGACAAAGATAGCTTTGAATAACAAAGTTGATGCCAACATAAACTTATTAGAAAAGAAATTATTATAAATCATTCATATAGATCTAACAATCTGAGATTAATCAACTTTATTTTAAAGTTAACAAAAAGGCACAAAATGTGCAGAAAGTTTATTGCAATTAAATGCACACAAAAATATTTGTTGTTGATGTTTATCAAGATATTTTTATTTTAACTCATTTTTCAATCGTTAAAACATTTTCATAACGAGTACATTATTTTACTATTCCATGTATTTTCATTTAAAGTTGGTACACTTACTTGTACCGTTATAAATCTCATTCAAAGAGAAGTGCATGTTTCTTACGAAAATATGCACAAATTTATAGGTAGATACATGTTATATATATTTACCATAAACAACATATACATATGTATATGTATGGTAGCAAAGAATACAATATATCTTACACGTTAGTAACATAATCCAAATTCAACTCATTGGGTAGATAATGGACAAACATTGAAGAAGGACCCTATTGTAAGGAAGTTTATGTAATTGTTGATATAAATCGATCACGGACTTATGTTTTAGTTCGAGATGCTCGAATCGTTTCGGCTATTTATTTTTGTTTGAGATTAGAATTAAATTTTTGCCTATCTCGATGAACTCGGACCTTTACTTAAATTAAGAAAACGACAATTTACAAATTAAAGTATCCAAAAAGACTAGGAGTCATACGTAATATCTTTTTGAAAGAATTTACACAAAATTGTATGACTTAATTAATAACGTGATAGTAACTAATTAATGTTATTATTATTACTAGTATTCATCCCGTGCGTTGCACGGGAGAGTAGTAAATAATACCAAAAGAACTATTATTAATTTATAATTTAATCTACTAACGTGATGTTTGTCTAAATTTGTTGTATAATATTTTATTAGAAATTATTTTTATAATAATTTGTATATTTAGCTCTAAAAAAATTTGAAGTGTCTATTTGCAGTTAAAACACAAACAAATTAGTCAA